>SNQJ01S0108394.1:1732-14342 GCA_010110895.2 Picea sitchensis
GAAGGACCTGGCAATTTCTCTGGTGGACGTAGCCCACACTGGGTGAACCACGTAAATCTGTGTCTCTATTGTATTGTGTATCTTCTGTGTTTTGTTTCCACATTTGTTTTATTTTATTGCTCCATAGTCCTATTTTTCTAACAAGGACCTGTGAAGGTGAAGGTTATTCAAGAGTTCACCAAGCAGGAGGCTCTGGCGAAGCAACAGGTCGAAGCAGCTCAAGCCAAGCTCGAGGCATTTGAGGTAGAGTTACTCAGATCATAGTGACTTGGGATGAGTCACATGTGAGTGTTGGGGGATTGTTGGCCCTTGACCAAGTTTTGGATAACCTTGGTCATGTTTGACCATTTTTGGGACTTCGATAGGTTGGTCGAAGGTGGAGCGCAAGGCGAAACGAAGATCGCGGGATCTCGGCCCCTTCTTAGGGAATTGTTTTGGGTTTAGGGTTTATGTAATAGGTATGGGATATTGGCCCATGGGTTTACCCATGTTTAGTCCCTTTTGTAATGTATAAATAGAAATTTAGGTGATGTAAGTAGCAGAGACATATATGTGTAATGTGGCCTGTGAGCTAAGTGCAGATAGTTGTGGTTTCTTCGTGCATATTGTGTGTTAAGAATTTGCAGAGCTAAGTGCAAGTGATTGTAAGAAGTCCTTGTGCTTAAACCTAGCTCGGGGAAGGAGGATCTAATGAGGTGCGCGCAGATATCCTATCCTATGCAAAGTGGGTTATTGTGGCTTTGTTCTTGTAGAATATTGAAAGAAGACTATAAAGAAGAGAAGAGTTGGTGGGCATAGTCCCACACTGGGGTGAACCATGTATATCTTGTGGTGTGGTTGCTTTGTGAATTACAGTTGTTATATTATTGATGTGATGTATGCTTAGTGCAATGATATATGTTAGATGCATCTGATATAATATCTTAGTGCTTAGTAATGTGAATGAATGCTAGATCTGATCTATGTCTATATGCTAGGTGCTTAGGTGTATTAAATCTTGTTGAATATTGTGTTGCTCTGTAACTAGGGTTTCGACCTGCGATGTGAATAAGTGTTAAACACTGATGAATATTAACTGCTAAGTGCTATGTTAAGTGTTGTAATCACATATCTGTGTCCCAGCTAGGTTGTAGACACTTGAGTCTTGAAACCACCCCTGCCTCTACCTCAGGTGAGCCTTCGTTTGCTTCGTAGGTGTTGCCGAAAGGGCTGGTAGTTAGATTTTTGTTGGTGAGTTGTTGAAGCGTTGAACCCTGGGTCTACCCCTGTGCCAACAAAAACCACGCAACAACCCTTGAAGGATGTGGAATAGTTGGACTTGGTGCTATCCAATATTCCAACAAAATATTTATACAAGTTGCAGATGAGTGTAGTGCAAGAGGTTCAATCTAGGGCGAGGATGGATGCAACAAACATAGATACAGTCAGGGAAGCTAAGGAAGTGTTTGATAAATTTCTTACATAAGTACGAATAGAACAAGAGGAGGCAAAACAACATGCATATAGATTGGAGAAAAATCTTGAAGAAGTATTCCAAACAATTATATAGAGCGCACTAGTAGGAGAAATCAACGCGGAAGAAAAAATACAGAAGATAGTGCAGATGATGGATGGGTACAAGAAGGAGATAAGAGAATTGGTGGAAAAAATGACACCAACTACCCTGACATAGGTCAGATATGAAAGGGAGTAGCAGGCCATAGAAAAAAAAGATCATATTACGTTGGAAGTCAAAGAAATTGCATAAATTTTATGAGAGGACCGCACAACTTTGGACAAGCCTGGAAGAAGATGAAAGGATCCGGCAGTGGGACTAGAAAGAAGAAAAGTTGAACGCAACAGTCTAGGATATAATGTTGTTTGTGGAGCCTGATTATCTTCCTGATTCAAAGGTCCTTGCTTCCAACCGTGTTTATACCCCATGAAGTATTTACACCCTAGAAGTATGTACACTCTTCCACGTGGAGGAGTGCAGAGGGGGCATACCCCCTCTGTGGGGTTCGGGGGGGATATCCCGCCGTCTGGGGGCAAGCGGGCCCCCAACGGGGGTTCGGGAGCAATGTCCCTCTATGGGGGTTCGAGGGAAAATCCCCTAAAGGAAAAATTACCTTGTAAATGTATATTGTAATTTCATTGTAAATTTGGACCATTCATTATAACGTCGCAGATCTAATGGTAGAGACTATGTTAGGGTTTTTTTCCCTAGAAGGCAACCCTCTTTTATGAGGGAAATGTATTGAGGCTATGGTTAATGGTGAATATTGTATTCTGAGATAGGAGACTGTGAGAGAAATAAGAGGAAGTTACAGCGGGTTTGATGTAGGTTGTATCCCTTCATATGCTAGATAACAATAAAGGAAGGACCTGGCAATTTCTCTGGTGGACGTAGCCCACACTAGGTGAACCACGTAAATCTGTGTCTCTATTTTATTGTGTATCTTTTATGTTTTGTTTCCACATTTGTTTTATTTTATCGCTCGATGGTCCTGTTTTTCTAACATATAAAGCAGAGGTAGAAGACAATTCATATCTTGGAGAGACTTAGGGCCACGCAAGAAATGAAAAACATGCAAGCAGAAGTAAAGACAATGTTGGAGGAATGACATATTAGACAAGCTTAGTTGGAGCCCCTGTAAGAGTAAGTGGAAAATATGATCACAGAGTTCGAAGAAGAGAAAGATAACATGGAACAAGCACATATAGAAATAATACAAGTGTTGAACGAGCACGTCACAGTGCAGGTTGTGGAGACCCTCACAGAAAAGAATGCGCAAATGAAGGAAAAAGGGGATGAACTAGCAAAGCAGTTCCATGAGTTGGAGAAATCAGTATAGAGGGAAAACACTTACTGAGTGGCTTGGGACAAGCCACAAGTTAGTGTTGGGGGCCTGTTGGAGCAAGAAATTTTGGGAGTTAAGCACAGTAAGCAAGGAAAAATGAACCAAAGGAAGCAGTGTGCACCAGAAAAGAAGGAAGACCAGAACAAAAAAGGGAAAAGGAAGTAGTGTGCCAAAAAAGAAGGAAGATCAACATAAGGAATGGTTGGATCAAAGACCAACTATGTGCAAGGCAGTTAGAAAGTGGACAGGTAGATTCCACTTAGAAATTAGGGTTTTTTCCAATGTTATAAGTTTTTAGACCCATCTTTTGTAGTATAAATAAAGGATGTAAGAGGTTGCTAGGTGTCAATCTTGGAACTCATACGTGAAATCCTATTTTTGAGAACCTTTTTGAGTCTTGAGTCTTTGGTAAGTTCAGTTTTGGTTGTATAGTAGAGGAGCTAGTGGAGGCTTATGGAGTATAATTGAGGATCAGGTCGCAAGCTATGGAGCTTGGTGCGACGTTGGTCAGCCTCATCATTCTTAAACCATATGATGTAATGGGTGCAGATCTATTTTGATGAGGAATAAAGGATAAAGAATAAGATCTTGTGGATGTATCCCAGGGGGGCTAACCACGGTAAAAATGGTGTCTTTATGTGTAATGTGTTCATTTTATATGATTTATAATGATTAAATGGTTATATGAATGCATATGTTGGGATTTGTTTACAGCATGCACTAAAATGAGTATGTAGAATAGATGATATTGAATAAATAAAATGGTAGATCTGATGAATTTTATGGTAGAATGCATGCTAAAATAGAAGAGAAGTAAAAAGAACATCCCCAACCCCTTCCATGATTGCAGACATCTRCATCCTGCAGTCACCCATATTCCATCTCGGGTGAGACTGCGTTGTGCACTCTGAGCCTGGTGTACCCTTTTGGTTTACAAGAAGGGCCTATGGTGAAAATGGGTTTTTTTGATAACTAAGGTAGAACCCGGGTCATCCCATACATCCAACACTAACATACAAAGGAGAAGATGCCATAGATTTTCTTAGAGGGAAAAATAATGGAATCGAGCTCTTGCAAGAATATCTACAAGACCCTATTGCGATGTTAGAATATGTTAGGGACCTAACCCGTCACTTAGGTAGAATAATATATTTCCATGTAATAAAGGCCAATGTTAATAAGGCCTAGAAATAAGGAAGAATAAGTCAAATGTAAGAAGACCTAATAGAAGCTTTTGCTTCTAGAATGATCTTCCTCTAGATTGTTCTTTTGGATAGACATATTTAGTATAAATAGAAGTAGAGGGTATGAGAAGTTTTATCTTGGATATTATTGTAATAGAGTTATGCTCTGTTGGAGGTTTCCCCCTTGAAGAGGCAAGTGAACATTGCTCTCAGTAATCAAAGTGATCTTTCTGGTGCTATTTTCGTATTATTCTGGTATTATTGTGGTATTGTTTTGGTTATATCATTGTTTATCTACCATTTATAGCTAATTATTTATGTTTTGCATACTATTTTATATCTATAATACTACAAGTGGTATCAGATCACCTTCCTCGGCAGAAATTGTGGGTTAACTTTTTTCTAGGGTAGATACATATTATGACGTCTTAAAGCTACAGAGATCTGTCATTACACATATAAACCCGTGGTTGAGGATTCATACACGCAGGAAATACAAGTTGTACTTAATCACATCTATTGGCCACCCTTGTAACCCATGTTGGTACTCCTTTGAGTAGTAGCACATCATACAACACCTGTATATGGATCGGCCTAGATCTTCTGAAGCCCTCCATAGATAAATCGATTGGACACTTGATTGTTATAGTGCCACCGAGAAAAGAACTTGGAAAGATACTCTTTAGTACCTGGGTATTCGGGTAGTATGGATAAGGACATTGTTTAGCCTCCTTAGTTGGTGCCCTGAGATATTGGGTCGAGTACTACTGTTGGAACCCACACATATATCATAGAGCTATAGCACAGGGAAAACCCTTGTCTGTAGAACCCTTGAATACCCTAACCCTTGGGATGGAAACAAAAACATAGCAGACAAGATCTATTGCCGCGCAAATCTATCTCTTGCATTTGGGTTGGGAAATTACTACACATTTCTTCCTGTTAAGAATTTGGGAATTTCATCACTGCAATATTCTTCAGATCGGAGTATAACTCCGCAGGAGTTATAAAAATAAAAATAAAAAATCTGGGATCCTGTTGGCACCATTATTTGAGACCTATTCTATTGGATTCCTCTTTTTTCACTTATCGCAGTCATACCTATCATTGTTCATCAAATTGTTTTCTCGTGGACCCGACCCCCTTCCAACACCCTTATTTGGACCTTACCCCATTGGATTCCCCTCATCGCCCTAATAGTTTTGATACACTTCACCCATAACCCATTTTGTGTGTGTTCCCACTCGTCCCTTGTAATTTTCCCTCTTCATCATGGCCCACGCCAATAGCCAAGACTTGGAAGCTTGCTTCAATTCCTTGTACTATAATTCCATAGAGACCCAACAAGATGTGAGACATCTCAGTGCCAATGTTACAACTATCAATAAAAACATGCATTCCTCCATTGACGCCAAAATGGAGGACATCAAACAGGACCTCGCTACCCATCTTGAATCCTTCAATACCAAGCTTGCCTCCTTCACTAGGATGATCTGCAACAAGATGCATATCCCTATAGATCTTCCCTCCTCTGGCCCACCTTTTCAACCCGAAGGTGAAACTTCCTCTCATTCCTAGAATTTTCAACCCCATCACTTTCAGTGTGACCTATTCATTTCGCATGTGGATGTGACAAAATTTGATGGCTTGGATCCCACTAGTTGGGTAACTCAAATGGAACATTATTTCTCTTTGTATGGAATTACATATGAGATGGCCAAACTATGGTATGGTGTTCTCCATATAGAACAAGAACATTGGCAATGGTGGCAATGGAGAAAAAATGCCCGCCAAGGGTATGTGGCTTGGACACAATTTTTGGCAGAGCTTTATGAACTCTTTGACACTGACACTAGACATTTAGGTCGTTTGACAAAGTTGAAACAATCTGGTACATTGGAAGACTTTATAGCCTCTTTTGAGCGATTGGATTTCCATACAGAGGGCATGTCTGATGTTTTTTTTCTGATAATGTTTTATCAGTGGCCTCAAGGATGATATTTGTGCCCATGTCCTCATGGCTCAGCCTCAGACTTGGGTGGAAGCTACTAAAAGAGCTAAGGAAGCACAACAATTTATCTCTTCTCAAACCCACAAACCCTCCTTTATTCCTCACACTAAACCAAACACTCCCACTCCTTCTACTCCACTAAAGATCCAGAATTTAACTAGAGAAGAAATTGATGAACACCAACTCAAAGGCTTTTTTTACAATTGTGATGGAAAATATTTTCCTAGGCACAAGTGTAAGGAAAAAAATATTTTTATGTCCATCTCGGAGGATGTTTCGGAAGACGATGTTGAGGTGCCCTTTGTGGTCGCATCACTTGAACCCACAGACATGACCCCTCCCTCCAACACTCCTGAAGTCGAACAGGTCATTTCCCTAAATGCTCTCACTGGCTTCCATACTCCCCAAACCCTCAAGTTGATTAATTACATTAAGCATCGGAAGGTGATCATTCTTGTTCATAGTGGAAGCACCCATAATTTTATTCATCACTGCATTTCCCAAGAAACTAATTGTTATATCCATGCCATCAATAATTTTCAAATCATGATTTCCAATGGTGGGTCCATGAAATGTGGAGGGCACTGTGAAAATGTCTGCCTCCAAATTGGTCAGTACCACATGAAATATCATATGTTTTCTATCGACATTGGAGGTTGTGACATTGTGTTGGGTGTAGAATGGCTAAGGAATTTGGGTCCCATTCTCATGGAATTTAAGGAATTAACCATGCAATTCCACCAGGAGGGACAACAATATAAGTTCCAAGGCATCATCGTTGGTTCCCCGGAGATCATTAGATCCCATCCCATGGAAACGTTTCTCAAAAAAGATCATCTTGGAATTATTGCACAACTCCATTCCATTCAAGCCACTAAGACACCCTCTGTGTCGCGGGACCTCCAATCCATCCTCTCCAAACATCAAGTTGCTTTTTTCACTCCCCAGAGACTCCATCCTTCCCTTGGTGTTCATGATAATTCCATTCCCCTTTCCCCCACAGCCTTCCTCCCAATATATGTCCCTATCGTCATCCCTTTTCCAAAAAAAATGAAACTGAGAGAATTATTCAAGAATTACTCACTATAAGTGTTATTCGTCCTAGTACAAGACCCTACTCTTCTCCTGTGGTCATGGTCCTTCAGAAACAATTTTCTTGGTGCATGTGTCCTGACTTCCGTGCCCTCAAAAAAATCACCATTAAAGACAATTTTCCCATTCCTTCCATTGATGACCTCTTTGATGAATTGAGTGGTGCCTAGTTCTTTACTAAACATGATCTTCGTTATGGCTACCACAAGATACGTATGAACGAGGCAAATATTCCTAAGACTTCATTTTGAACTCATGAGGACCACTATGATTTTTTGGTCATGCCTTTTGGCTTGTGTAATGCTCCCTCCACTTTCCAAACCCTCATGAATCATGTCTTTTGTCCTTTTCTTCGTCATTTTGTCTTAGTTTTCTTTGATGATATCCTCATATATAATAAAACCTAGACATCCCATTTTTCTCATGTGGATCGAGTTCTCCATCTACTCTTTCAACACCAACTTTTACTCAAACAATCTAAATGTGCTTTCGGTGCCTCGGAGGTCAAGTACTTGGGTCATCTTGTTGGCAAGGCCAGTGTTAGGGTGGATCCTAAGAAGTTTCAACCTATGCAGGATTGGCCTCGCCCAAAGACTCTCAAACTCTTGTGTGGATTTCTGGGTTTAACATGTTATTATCACAAGTTTGTTAAGAATTATGGAAATATTGTGGCACCTCTCACTGCTCTCCTTGAAAATAATTCTTTCACTTGGACTCCCGCAGCTGCTCAGACCTTTCAAACCTTGAAGGAAGCTATGTGCGCCACTCCAGTCTTGTCCCTCTCTGATTTCACAAAGACCTTTATCCTGGAATGTG
Organism: Picea sitchensis; assembly: GCA_010110895.2. Taxonomy (NCBI): domain Eukaryota; kingdom Viridiplantae; phylum Streptophyta; class Pinopsida; order Pinales; family Pinaceae; genus Picea; species Picea sitchensis. Next base: position 9,676 of record SNQJ01S0108394.1, read on the forward strand.
ATGCTTTCGGGAGAGGAATTGGAGCAGTCCTTATGCAAGAGGGTCGGCCTTAGGCCTTTACCAGCAAACAACTGTCAAAGAAAAATTTGGGCAAATCAATATATGAAAAGGAGATGTTGGCTATGCTGCATGTAGTGGATCTTTATCTCCCTTATCTATTGGGGCAGCTCTTCCAAATTAAGATAGATCATCAAAGCCTCAAGTATTTTCTAGAACAACGCCCTTCCTCCCCAGAGAAACAAAAATGGGTGACTAAGTTCTTTGGATATGATTATGAGATCATTTACAAGAAAGGCAAAGACAATGTGGTTGTTGATGCACTTTCCATAAAATATGAATATGAAGGGTCCTTTTTTTCTCTCTCCTTCATTGTACTAGATTGGCTCCAAGTTGTTCTCTAGGAATGGCTACACGATCCCAAAATTTTGCATCTAATACAACAATTGCTAGCCAATTCTCCAGTTTCCCATGCTACTCTTGGCACAATGATGAGCTTCGCTACAAAGTTCATTTGTATTTAAGTAAACAGTCAAAACTTAAATCCACGGTACTTTCTCAGCTTCATGCTACACCCACCACTGGGCACTCAGGATTTACCAAAACCCATGATCAAGTCAAACATTATTTTTCTTTGGGATGGTATGAAACAGGATGTTCACAATTTTGTGGCAGAATGTGATGTTTGTCAATGCAACAATGGAGAAATAGTGAAATATTCTAGAACACTACAACCGCTTCTGATTCCACCTATTATTTGGATTCATATCTCTATGGATTTTATTGTGGGATTACCTAAATCGATCAATAAATCAGTCATCATGGTGGTAGTTGATAATATTTCCAAATATGCTCATTTATGTGCTCTTCAACACCCATTTACAACCTCCATTGTGGATCAAGTTTTCATGGACCAGGTCTTCAATATTCATGGCATGCCTCATTCTATTTTTTCTGATCGAGACCCCACTTTCACCAGCAATTTTTGGCAATAATTGTTCAAGCTAAAAGGCACCCAATTGCATCTCAACACAACTTATCATCCCCAGAGTGATGGTCAAATGGATTTTTTCAACAAGTGTTTGGAAACATATTTGAGGTGTTTTGCATCGAAACGGAAAAAATAGTGGGCTCAATGGTTACCACTAGTTGAATGGTGGTACAACACTTCTTACCATACAGCTACCTGCATGACTCCTTTTGAACCAATATATGGAAAAAATCCACCTTCAGTTCTCTCAAACCTACTAGGTGTCTCAAAGGTCTATATGTTTGACCAAACGCTTACAGTTCAAGAGTCTATTCTTTTTACCCTCAAAGATAATTTGATCATGGACCAGAATCGCATGAAGAAACAGGCAGATCAAGGTCGCTCTGAACATCAATTTGTAGAAGTAGATTAGGTTTTTCTTCGACTGCAACCTTATAAGAAACATCCCCTTAAGGTTGACCATTGTCAGAAACTGGCGGCCAAATTTTATGGTCCTTATACCATTCTCAACAGTGTGGGACAAGTGGGTTGTCAGATAGTTTTTCCTTGTCCTTCTAAGCTCCATCATGTTTTCCATGTTTCCTGCTTAAAGAAGGTGATTGGAACTAAGTGCCAAACACAAACCAACCTTCCCGAGTTGGATGAAGAAGGCTCCATTTGGTTACATCCACAAGCCGTTTTGGACTAGTAGGATCATATTCTGCATCAACGCACCATCAAGGAAGTGTTAGTTCGGTGGAAAGATACAACACCAGCAGATGCCACTTGGGAACCAACTACCATTCTGCAGCAACTTCCTCATTCCCAGCCTTGAGGACAAGGTTGTTTTTAAGGGGGTGGACATGCTAGGGACCTAACCCCTCACATAGGTAGAATAATATATTTCCATGTAATAAAGGCCAATATTAATAAGGCCTAGAAATAAGGAATAATAAGTCAAATGTAAGAAGACCTAATAGAAGCTTTCGCTTCCAGAAGGATCTTCCTCTAAATTGTTCTTTTGGATAGACATATTTAGTATAAATAGAAGTAGAGGGTATGAGAATTTTTGTCTTGGATATTATTTTAATAGAGCTCTACTCTATTGTAGGTTTCACCCTCGAAGAGGCAAGTGAACATTGCTCTCAGTAATCAAAGTGCTCTTTCTAGTGTTATTCTGGTATTATTGTGGTATTGTTCTCGTTATATCATTGTTTATCTGTCATTTATAGCTAATTATTTATGTTTTGCATACTATTTTATATCTGGAATACTACAAGTGATATCAGAGCACCTTCCTCAGTAGAAAATTGTGGGCTAATTTTTTTCCAGGGTAGATACATATTCCAACATCTTAAATCTACAAAGATCTATCGTTACGCACATAAACCCATGGTTGAGGATTCATACATGCAAGAAATACAAGTGGTACTTAAGAAAATATGTTGGCCACCCTTGTAACCCCTTTTGGTATGCCTCCTTCACTATGATGATTTGCGCCAGGCTGCATATCCCTGAAGATCTTCCCTCCTATGACCCACCTTTGCAACCCGAAGGTGAAAATTCCTCTCATTCCCAGAATTTTCAGCCCCATTACTTTCAGCGTGACCTATGCCTTTCGCATGTGTACGTGACCAAAGTTGATTGCTCGTATCCCACTAGTCGGGTAACTCAAATGGAACATTATTACTCTTTGTATGGAATTACATATGAGATGGCCAAAATCTAGTATGGTGTTCTCCATCTAGATCAAGAACGTTGGCAATGGTGACAATGGAGAAAAAAATCCCGCCAAGGGTATGTGGCTTGGACACAATTTTTGGCAAGCTTTATGAACACTTTAACACTAACACCAACCATTTAGGTCATTTGACAAAGTTAAAAAAATATGGTATAATGGAATACTTTATATCCTCTTCTAAGCGATTGGCTTTCCGTACAGAGGGCATGTTTGATTGGCATATTTAAGCTACAGAGATTTGTCGTTACGCACATAAACCCGCGGTTGTGGATTCATACACGCAGTAAATACAAATGGTACTTAAGCACACATCTGTTGGCCACCCTCGTAACCCTTGTTGGTACCCCTTCGAGTGGTAGCACATCAAAAAACACATGTATATAGATCGACCTAGATCTTGTGAAGCCCTCCATAGATAAACTGATCGGTCACCTGACTTCTATAGTGCCACCAAGAAAAACACTTGGGAATATACTCTCTAGTACATGGGTAGTTGGGTAGTACAGCTAAGGGTATGGTCTAGCCTCCTTAGTTGGTTCCTTGAGATATTGGGCTGAGTACTACTATTGGACCTCGCACGTATATCAGAGAACTATAGCACAGGGAAAACCCTTGTCTATAGAACCCTTTAATACCCTAACCCTTGGGAAGGAAACAGAAATAGAACCAACAATATATATTTCCATGCTACATTGTCTTATGCATTCTCGCTGCAAAATCACTACACATTTCTTCTTGTTAAGCATTTGGTAATTTTTTCACTGCAGTATTCTTCGGGCCGGAGTATAACTCCGCAGGAGTAATAAAAAATAAAAAAAAGGAATATAGTGGTCCCGTTGGCACACTTATTTGGGACCTATTCCATTGGCTTCCCCTTTTTTCCCTAATCACAGTCATATCTTTCATTTTTAATCCTTTTTGTTTCAGTGGACCCGACCCCTTCCCAGTTTCCCTATTTTTCCGCCTATCCCATTATATTTCCCTTCAATCACTAATCGTCGTGGTACCTATCATTTCTAAGTCCTTTTTTTTTTCTTGTGGTCCCACCCACCCAATTTGTTTTCCTTACCTTCACTTCCCCTCTCCAAATGGCCACCACTCGCAACCAATATCTCCAAACTTCCATCAATCAAGCCCATGTTTCCATCGAACATCTCACATCTCATATGGATTCCACCAATTCCCTCATTGACGCCTTGGAATCCAACCTCACAACCCAATTAGCCTCCCTCTAGACTATTTTCAATCAATTGTTGAACCACCCTACGGGTCCTTCTTCATCATCACAACTTGTTGTTGATTCCTCTCAATCTCTTCATTTTCACTCCAACTCCTTTCATCATGAACCCCATCTTCCCCACATAGAGGTCAATAAATTTGATGGTTCCGATCCTACAGGTTGGGTCACTCAAATGGAGCATTATTTTTCTTTGCATTGTATTACTGACGACTTGGCCAAACTTCTCTATGATGTCCTCTATCTATATCCTGAACACTGGAAATGGTGGTAATGGCGAACAAATTTCATGTCATGGGTATATTGCCTAGACCTAGTTTGTTGTTGATCTCTATGCCTGCTTTGATACTGATACCCACTTTCTAGGTCGTTTGAACAAGTTGAAACAATCATGCATAGTGGAAGACTTCATCACTACTTTTGATCTCAAAAGCTTTCATGGATTTCTAGTTTTAACAGTTTATTATCGCAATTTTGTTAATAATTACGGAAATATTACATCACCTCTCATTGCTCTCCTTAAAATTAATTATTTCACTTGGACTCCAGGTGTTGCTCAGGCTTTTCAAACCTTGAAGATGGCCATGTGCACCACTCCAGTCCTGGCCCTTCCTGATTTCACAAAGAACTTTGTCCTGGAATTTGATGCTTCCAGGAAAGGAATTGGCATCGTCCTTATGCAAGAGGGCCAGCCTTTGGCCTTTACCAGCAAACAACTTTTA
>SNQJ01S0108394.1:14392-35120 GCA_010110895.2 Picea sitchensis
ACCGAGAACAACACTTGGGAAGATACTCTCTAGTACATGGGTAGTTGGGTAGTACAGCTAAGGGTATGGTCTAGCCTCCTTAGTTGGTTCCTTGATATATTGGGTTGAGTACTACTATTGGACCTCGCACGTATATCAGAGAACTATAGCACAGGGCAAACCCTTGTCTATAGAACCCTTTAATACCCTAACCCTTGGGAAGGAAATAGAAATAGAACCAACAATATCTATTTCCATGCTACATTGTCTTATGCATTCTCGCTGCAAAATCACTACACATTTCTTCTTGTTAAGCATTTGGTAATTTTATCACTGCAGTATTCTTCGGGCCGGAGTATAACTCCGCAGGAGTAATAAAAAATAAAAAAAAAGGAATATAGTGGTCCCGTTGGCACACTTATTTGGGACCTATTCCATTGGCTTCCCCTTTTTTCCCTAATCACAGTCATACCTTTCATTTTTAATCCTTTTTGTTTCAGTGGACCCGACCCCTTCCCAGTTTCCCTATTTTTCCGCCTATCCCATTATATTTCCCTTCAAGCACTAATCGTCGTGGTACCTATCATTTCTAAGTCCTTTTTTTTTTCTTGTGGTCCCACCCACCCAATTTTTTTTCCTTACCTGCACTTCCCCTCTCCAAATGGCCACCACTCGCAACCAATATCTCCAAACTTCCATCAATCAAGCCCATGTTTCCATCGAACATCTCACATCTCATATGGATTCCACCAATTCCCTCATTGACGCCTTGGAATCCAACCTCACAACCCAATTAGCCTCCCTCTAGACTGTTTTCAATCAATTGTTGAACCACCCTACGGGTCCTTCTTCATCAGCACAACTTGTTGTTGATTCCTCTCAATCTCTGCATTTTCACTCCAACTCCTTTCATCATGAACCCCATCTTCCCCACATAGAGGTCAATAAATTTGATGGTTCTGATCCTACAGGTTGGGTCACTCAAATGGAGCATTATTTTTCTTTGCATTGTATTACTGACGACTTGGCCAAACTTCTCTATGATGTCCTCTATCTAGATCCTGAACACTGGAAATGGTGGTAATGGCGAACAAATTTCATGTCATGGGTATATTGCCTAGACCCAGTTTGTTGTTGATCTCTATGCCTGCTTTGATACTGATACCCACTTTCTAGGTCGTTTGAACAAGTTGAAACAATCATGCATAGTGGAAGACTTCATCACTACTTTTGATCTCAAAAGCTTGCATGGATTTCTAGGTTTAACAGTTTATTATCGCAATTTTGTTAATAATTACGGAAATATTACATCACCTCTCATTGCTCTCCTTAAAATTAATTATTTCACTTGGACTCGAGGTGTTGCTCAGGCTTTTCAAACCTTGAAGATGGCCATGTGCACCACTCCAGTCCTGGCCCTTCCTGATTTCACAAAGAACTTTGTCCTGGAATTTGATGCTTCCAGGAAAGGAATTGGCATCGTCCTTATGCAAGAGGGTCAGCCTTTGGCCTTTACCAGCAAACAACTTTTAGAGTGAAATTTGGGAAAATAAATTTATGAAAAGGAAATGTTGGCTATTTTGCATTATGTGCATCTTTGGTGCATGTATCTATTGGGGAAACATTTCCAAATTAAGACAGATCATCAAAGTCTCAAGTATTTTCTAGAACAACGCCTTTCCTCCCCCGAGCAACAAAAATGGGTGACTAAGCTATTTGGATATGATTATGAGATCATTTACAAAAAAGGAAAAGATAATGTGGTTGTTGATGAACTTTCCATAAAATACAAAGATGAAGGGTCCCTTTTTTCTCTCTCCTTCATTGTACCAGATTGGCTCCAAGTTGTTCACCAGGAATGGCTACAAGATCCCAAAAGTTCACATCTGATACAATAATTGCAGTCCAATTCTACAGTCTACCCAGGGTACTATTGGATCAATGAGTATCTTCGATAAAAAGGTCGTTTGTATTTATGTACGCAGTCAAAAATTAAATCCACGGTACTTTTTGAGCTTCATGCTACACCCACAGCTGGGCATTCAGGGTTTACCAAAACCTATGACCAGGTCAAATGTTCTTTTTTGGGGGATGGTATGAAATAGGACGTTCATAATTTTGTGGTTGAATGTGATGTGTGTCAATGCAAAAAGGCATAAAAATAAAAATCTCCTAGCACACTACAACTGCTTCTGATTCCACCTGTTATTTGGCAGGATATCTCTATGGATTTTATTGTAGGATTACCTAAATCGGGAAATAAATCAGTCGTCATGGTGTTAGTTGATCTTATTTCCAAGTATGATCATTTATGTGCTCTTTAATACCCATTTACAAAATCCACTATGGCTCAACTTTTCATGGATCAGGTCTTCAAGCTTTATGGCATGCCGCATTCTATTGTTTCTGATCGCGACCCAAACTTCACTAGCAATTTTTGGCAAGAACTGTTCAAGATCCAAGGCACCCAATTGCATCTTAGCATATCTTATCATCCCCGGACTGATGGTTAAACTGAAGTGGTCAACAAGTGTTTGGAAACATATTTGAGGAATTTTGCATCAGAAAGGAAAAATCAATGGGCTCAATGGTTACCACTAGTTGAATGGTGGTACAACACTTCTTACCATACCACCACCCGCATGACTTCTTTTGAAGCGGTCTATGGAAAAAATCCACCTTCATTTCTCTCATATTTTCTAGGTGTCTCGAAGGTCTAGGCACTCATTTCTCTCATATTTTCTAGGTGTCCTAAGGTCTAGGAAGTTGACCAAAAGCTTATGAAGCTCGAGAGGCTATTCTCCTTACACTCAAAGAGAATTTGGTCATGGCCCAAAAATAGCATGAGCAACAAGAAGATCAAGATCACTCTGAACGCCAATTTACAGAAAAGGATCATGTGTTTCTTCGATTAACCCATACTAAAAATTCTCAAGGTTTACTATTGTCAAAATCACTCAAATTTTATGGTTCTTATATAATTCTCAAGTGTGTGGGACAGTGGCCTATCAATTAGATTTTTCCCAAATATTCTAAGCTCCATTTTTCATGTTTTCTTAAAGAAGGTGATTGAACTAAGTGCCAAACTCAAAACCAACCTTCCCGAAAGTTGGATGAAGAAGGCTCCATTTGGTTGGCTACAACCACAAATATTTTTGGACCAACGTGAGCATATTCACTACACAATGACCATAAAGGAAGTTCTAGTCCAAAGGAAAGATACAACTCCAAAGATATGCCACTTGGGGAACCACCTACTATTTGGAGAATTTGTTGTTCATCTCAATCATTGAGGACAAGATTATTTTATGGGAAAAACATGTTAGGACCAACCCCTCACATAGTTAGAATAATATATTTCATGTAATAAAGGTCAATATTAATAAGTTTTAGAAATAAGGCGTATTGTCCAATATAAGAATACCTTAATAGAAGCCCATTTCTAGAAATATTTCCTCTAGATTGTTCTTTGATAGACATACGGGCATAAATAGAGCCGAGGGTATGGAAGTTTTATCTGGATATTATGGTAATGAGGATCTTCTCTCACATGTGTTTCCCCTAAGAGGCAAGTGAACATTTCTCATGAATCAAAGTGCTCTTCCTAGTGTTATTTTGTTATCATTTTGGTGTTATTATTGTTGTGTTTTCTGGTTATATTGTTGTCCATCTACCATTTCTAACTATTTATTTTGTTCTCAGATAATTTATATTTGGAGTATTGCAACATGGGCAGCCAGACAGGTTAAAAGTAATGGTTAAGGAATTTGGGTCCCATTCTCATGGATTTTAAGGAATTAACCATGCAATTCACCGTGAGGGCCATCAATATGTTCCATGCATCACCAGTTTGCTCCCCTGTGAGATTGTCGATCCCATCGATTGAAACATTTCTCAAAAAAGTCATTCCTTTAGCATTATTGCACAATCTCGTAACATTTCAAGTAATTGAGACACCCTTTGTGTTGCAAAACCTCCAATCCATCCTCTTTGAACATCAAGTTGGAAGAGCTTTCACTGGGGAATCCTCCTTTCCCTTTGGTGTTAATGATCATGCACCCTTGTCCCAATAAGCTTTCCTCCCAATATTCGTCTATTTTGTCACCTCTTTTCCCAAAAAATGAAATTGAGAAAACTATTCAAGAATTTCTCAACACAAGTGTTATCTGCCTTATTATGAGCCCCTACTCTTCTCTTTTGTCCATGGTCCTTAAGAAATAAGTCTCTTCGCACAGGGCATCACCACTTTCGCCTCCTCTCAAAAACCTACCATTAAAGTTATCAAATTTCCGACTCTTCCATTGATGACCTCCTGATGAATTGAGTGGTGCCCAGCTATTTACTAAACTTGATCTTCATTCTCGCTACCACCATATAAGTATGAATCAGGTAGATATTCCTACAACTACATTTAGAACTCATGAGGGCCACTATTTTTGGTCAATGCGTCCTTTGGCTTGTGTAATGTTCTCTCCACTTTCTTAAAAGCCCAATGGAATCATGTCTTCCATCCTTTTCTTCATTATTTGTCTTTAGTTTTTTTATATAACCTTCATCTATATTGAAACCCGGATAGCCTCATCTTTCTCATGTGATCGAGTTCTCCATCTACTCTTCTCAAAGACCAAATTTTCCTCAAACACTCCAAATGTCTTTCTGCGTCTCGTAGTTGAGTACTTGGGTCATCTTGTTGGAAAGTCCTCAAGGTCATGGTGCATCCTAAAAAGATTGAAGTTATGACATTGGTCTCGGCCAAATACCCTCAAAATATTACGTGGATTTATGGGCTTAATGGGTTATTGTAGCAAGTTTGTTAAGAATTATGGAAATATTGTGACACCTCTCACTACTCTCCTAAAATAACTCTTTTCACTTGTACTCTCAGAAGTTGCTCAAGGATTTCAAACCTGAAGGAATCCATACACCACTCCAAACTCGCCCTTTCCGGGATTAATAAAGACCTTTGTACCTGAATGTAATGCTTTCGTGGAGAGGAATTGATAGCCTCTATATTAAGAGGGTCAGCCTTCCGCCTTTACCAAGAAACAACTGAGAGAAATTTTGGAAAATCAAAATATGAGATGTTAGTTATTTTGCATGTAGTGGATCTTTTGTGCCCTTATCTATTTGGGTAGTGCTCCAAATTAACGACAGATCAAAGCCTCAAGTATTTTCTAGAACAACGCTCTTCCTCCCCAGAGCAACAAAATGGGTGAGTAAGTTTTGGATATGATTATGAGATCTTTAAAATAAAGGCAAAGACAATGTAGTTGTTGATGAACTTTCTCCATAAAAATATGAAGATGAAGCGGGTCCCTTTTTCCATCTCTTCATTATACTGCATTGACTCAAGATGTTCGCCACTTAATGGCTACATGATCCTTGTGTACTTTCATCCCAAGATAACAATTGTTGGCCACCTCCATTTTCCCTGTATACTCTTTACACAATGATGAGATTTGCTAGCACGTTTGTATTTAAGTCAAAACTAAATCCATGGTACTTTCTCAACTTCATTCTACACCCACCGCTAAGTACTCGTGGTTTCACTTTCAAAACTCATGACCAAGCTCAAATCCGTCTTTTTCTTCCGGGGATGGTATGAAATAGATGTTCAATTTTGGTGGGCGTATCGTGATGTTTTTCTGGTCGCACAAGGAGAAAACAATGAAAATCTCCATAGTACAACTTTGATTCCAATCTACTATTTGGAAGCGATATCTCCATGGATTTAATTGTGGGATTACCTAACCCATGCAATAAGTTAGTCATCGCGGTGGTAGTTGGATCGCTCCTTCCAAGTATGCTCATGTTTGTACTCTTAAACACCCATTTGAGTAGCCTCCATTACAGCCAATCCTTTTCATGGATAAGGTCTTCAAGCTTCATGGCATGCCTTATTCTATTTTTTTTCAATCGAGACCCTACCACCAAAGAATTTTGGCAAGAACTGCTCAAGCTACAAGGCACCAATTGCATCTCATCACAACCATCATGCCCAGACTAATGGTCAAATGGAGGTTTTCAACAAGTGTTTGGAAATGCTATTTGAGGTGTTTTTCATCTAACCTAAAAATCAAGGCTCAATGGTTACCACTAGTTGAATGGTGGTACAACACTTCTTACCATATAGCTACTTGCATGACTCCTTTTGAAGTATTATATGGGACAAAAGCCACCTTCGGGCCATCCCATACATTCCGTGTCTCAAAGGTCTAGGTGTTTGACCAAATGCTTACAATTCAATAGGCTATTCTCCATACCTCAAAGAATTTGGTCATGGCCCAAAATCGCATGAAGCAACAAGAATATCAAAGTCGCTCTGAATGTCAATTTTTTGTAGAAGGAGATCGTGTGTTTCTTCAACTGCAACCTACAAGAAAAATTCCTTAAGGTCACTCATTGTCAGAAACCTGCACCCAAATTTTATGGTCCTTATGTGTCGCTCTCAAGCTGTGGGACAAGTGGCCTATCATTAGTTTTTCCTTTTTGTCATTCTAAGCTCCATCATATTTTTCATGTTTCCTTCTTAAAGAAGGGTATTGGAACTATGCCAAACTCCAACCAACCTTCCTGAGTTGGATTAAGAAGGTTCCATTTGGTTACATCCACAAGCAATATTGTACCAACGCGAGTGTCGTCTCCATCAATGCACCATCAAGGAAGTGTTAGTCCATGGAAAGATACAACTCCAAAGATATGCCACTTGGGAACCAACTACCATTCTCGTTAGTTCACTTTCGCCCTTGAGGACAAGGTTGTTTTTAAGGGGAGGACATGTTAGGACCTAACCCTCACGTGAGGTAGAATAATATATTTCCATGTAATAAAGGCCAATATTAATAAGGTCAGCAATAATGAAGAATAAGTCAAATGTATTAATATCTAATAGAAGTTTCGGCTTCTAGAAGGATCTTCCTCTAGATTGTTCTTTTGGATAGACATATTTAGTATAAATAGAAGTAGAGGGTATGAGAAGTTTTGTTTTGGATATTATTGTAATAGAGCTCTTCTCTACTGGAGGTTTCCCCCTCGAAGAGGTAAGTGAACATTTCTCTCAGTAATCAAAGTGCTCTTTCTAGTGTTATTTTGGTATTATTCTTGTATTATTTTGGTATTGTTTTGGTTATATCATTGTTTCTATGCCATTTATAGCTAATTATTTATGTTTTGCGTACTATTTTATATCTGGAATACTACAAAAGACCTATCCAGAATCCATTTTAGTTCTTTAAAGGACCCCTATCAATAAATTGCTTGGGTGTTTACTAGAATTATGGGTCACGATTCTACAACAACTATTCCCTGGATACCTCTATATATTTAATATTTTACAGTTCATGAGGATGTTTTTTTTATTCAGAAAAGATCATATCGAATGAAATTTTTGCACAGTTGATGAATTTCAGAAGCGAGAAAAAGTTTTATATGGCATTGTATCTGATGTTTGCTATCACACATTGTCATGTTTTTAAAGGTCTGAATGTTGGAAAAAGGGTAAATCCAAAGATTGACCCTATGACTATGTGTTATCAATCTCTCTTGAGGCAGAAAGTTGTCCATTTTTTTTATGAAGTTTACAATGATTTTGTATCTTATTTTAAGAAATCATTTTTTGGATAATATACTTCCAGGATTTCATTGGAAGCATCAAGATTTTTGGCTAAAAAGGGAATTCTAGAAACAATGGATAACTACAAAATCATTAGAACTTTTTGTTCTCATGAAAACCCTATATACCTCCCTTATTATGTGCCTGACTAATTATTTATCATAGAAGTGGCGAGGTAGTACAAGTTTTGGTTTCATTCGTTCTATGAGAAAATGAAAAAACAGTTAATTCCCCTGCCTTGGAAAGTGTGTGAAATTCTCTTAAGAGAAATTCCCAAAATTGATGAGTATGCCTCTTACTTTAACCAATTTAATTTGAATTTCTCATAAGAGATCAAAGGCTTGGACCCTAACAACCTTTTTTATAATCATATGGTGGTAGTTGGGCTCAACCCTACAATTATCAATATGCTCATATTTGGAGAAGAAGAGGGTGACAGTCATGACCCCATGTTCAAGGTGTTAATAAATATTTTGGTGACATAGAAACTAGTGTGAGTACTACAAAAGGTCACAAGAAAAGAGGTAAACCCTCAAATGAAAGAAATGCTCATTCACTTGTTGTTTCCCATAGAAGTATTTTTCCTAAGGTGAATCCTCAGTGTGCAATGGCTCAACCAAGAAAAACCCCAAGAAACAATTTTGGTGATGATGAAGAAAGGATCATCCTCAAGGAAGTCTAGAAAACCCTCATAAATTACAAGTCAAAAGGAAAAGGGTGAATACTCAACAAGAGGAAGAAAAACAAAACGTACATGAAGATGACATTTTGCTTGATAATATGGAATTGGGTGTGGATATTGAAAATATATGGTTTCTATATGATGAATAACATGCCCAATCAAATCTATAACCTGATGCATTAGTTGTTCAAGATGAAATCTTCTCTGATGAAGAAACCTTTTCTGTGAAGAATGTTTCATTTGAAAAAGATTCAAAGAAAATGGTTTTTAAAAAGACCTCAAAGAGTAAGAGGAGAAAATCACGAACTACCATTGACACTCGAAATATGTTACCATCAAAATTATCTTCAATTCACAAGGTCACACGAGATGCATTGGACTTCTCAATAGCTAATATGGAAGAAGAAAATGTTTCGGCTAAAGGAAAGAATCAAGGAATTGGAAGAAACCCTCATGCCTCCACCTATTTTGGCTACCCCGGTTGCCATGATTCGGCCTGATAGAAGTGTTTAAGGAATTCTAGATCTAAATTCAAGAGTTAAAGCAATTTAAATTTTGATTGTGGCCACTCGACATTTCGTCGAGGAAAATATAAAGAAAAGAATGTCATTAATTTTAGAATTATGGGACTTGGAAAAAATATTTTCCCCTCTTGGCCTCAAAATCCAGAATATTAAAGAATATTTGAATGCAGACTTAAAAAATGATGAAGGATTTTGCACAGATGGGGTTGCAATGTTCGTAGCAAAGGTCTCGTCGATGACGGACCAAAGAGGAAAACATGAATATTTTCCCTCCCAGAGTCGTGTGAAGCAATTAAAGGCATGTTGGATCAAAAAAGTTAATACATTAAGGGGATTACTGAGTCAATTAAATTATGTGTCACGAAAAAGTGTGGAAGTGTATTCAAATATTTTTGGCCTGGATATTGTCGGTATGACCATCGAAGTTTCAGACCCAAAGATAATATCAATTTCAATGCTCATGACCCGATAGTAGTTTGAAGAACAAATCGAAGGCCTAAAGAAATCATCGGCTAAGAAATTTCATAGCATAGTTGAGTTCACATATGAGGACATTGACAGTTGGCTTGTTGAATATACTAATAAAAATGAAGATATTGAAAATACGTTTCAAAATTTATCTATCGACTATAGAGAAATCGAGGAAGAATTGTCTAATATCAAGGTGAAACAAGAAGTAATCATTTCTCCATTAAGGGATTACATTGAAGAGTGGTTAAAAAAGTCTATTGCCAAGATTTATGAAATAACAATGGAAGCAATTACAATTGTCCACATAACCCCAACGAACAAAAGTATAAAAGGAAAATCAACAAGCAAGTAGAAAGAGAGAGTCCATCATAGTAAGTCTATATTGCATCACATTTTCCCTCTTTGTCATATTTTCATCCATTTATACTTATTCTTTCATTATAAAATAATAATCAAATCCTGATGACTTCTTCGTCTCTTCTTACCAGATCTTGTTGCTCGTGTTCCACTCTATCCCTTCTTTCTTCAAAACTCTTCTTGTAAATATTTATTTATGGTCTACATGAGCCCTAATCCCAGTCCCTTATGAACAAACACATTTAATTTCAAGAACCGTAACAGACATTACCATTTTGAGAAATCCCAGAGAATTAATTTGGGATTGATTTTGACTATATTTTATAATTCTGAGTTTTGAATATAAAATATTTGAAGTCAATCTATCAAAATATTTTTTTGATCTTTATATGTAATATTATTTCAAAGTTCTCGCGTGTGATAGACCATTTCTTTTTATGTTGACAGTGATCAGATATTTATTAAACTATGATGGATGTGAGGATATTTACATTTTTATTTTTTGTCATGTGTGATGTTTGACATTCACGGTCCACTTCTCAACAACCTCTTTCTTTATTTACATATATTTATTTTTCAGCATTTGAATTTTATTGAGCATTGAAGACTTGGACTCATGTTATTTCATAGAGTCCTATATTATTATTGATTTGAAATTTCAACAAAGATCGTAAGAAAAAGAGGAGTACCACCTATCTAAAAATGCAGGAGGATTCATATCCTTGTGAGGTTTTCATTTTGGTCTTAACATATTCAAACGTCAATAGGGTCCTAGTTTTGTTAATTCTTGCAAGGATGTTACTTGTTCAAATGCTTGGGGAATTTATTTTATTGTGTTAAGGCTTTAATATATATTCATGTAGTGTTGATCAATCCAATTTCCAATAGCTTATATTGTTCTCTAATAAGAGAATCACAAAATGATTCAAAGGAGGACATTTTATGATGTATCCCCCTAACTAATAAGTGTTTCTATAGTGGAGTGAAAAGTAAATACAAAAACAAAATAGGCATTGTCAGGCTTAGCAACAATAGAATATACAAGTTGGGCATATTCCTTCTTTATCTTACATTTTGTAAGTAAAAGTCAAAGTGTCCTAAACTTAGATAAAACAAATCCTCAACGCAAGAGAAATCATTAGAATTCAAAGAATTTAATTGTTTTTTGAGTTGTTGGGATTGAATCTGGTTGTATTTACCAAACACAGTTTCCATATATTTCCAAGCATCATTTAGGGTCTCAATCCCTTAAAGGTGAAACTATATATCACTCAATATTAGCATTCCTATTATCCCATGTGTTTCATCACATATACTTTCCCATTCATCTATCTTTAATTTATCAAGGGGGGTAACTAATTTTCCCAAGTTAACTTGATAAAGTCTCTTACTTTGTAGTAAATCCTCCATACAAAATTTCCATGAGAAGTATTTAGAACTCGTAAGTAGGATCTCACTCAGACTAGCCATATTACAATGTAAAAATAATATATCTTCAAGGGAGAGAGAAATATATATATATATATAGATAGATAGATAGAGAGAGCTCAAGGAATTAAGTAATTTCAAAAGAAACATCACTCAAAATAGACTCCATATGATAAAGTTATGATCATTTGAAGAAAGGCATAAAAATTCAAAATGGTAACCAAGGTGTCACATGCCAGGTATAGGTTGACCCACATGGTGATGGATACATGATGAGGTACCTTCTAAGAATTCCTCTTACATTTATTATATCTAACTACCATAGTGGGCATTATTTAATAATATAGTGGACCTAGTCCACCTTACATTCAATGACCTCCACTACCTCTATAGATACCTAAAAAGGGCCATAAAACTTGGCATTAAGCTTATGGTGGTGGTTTTCCTTGAGTGAGGTCTGCTTATAAGGAATTAGATGGAGGAACAACTTATCCCCTTCTTCAAAATGGCATTCAGAACAATGTTGATCAGCCTATTGTGTCATCATGTGCTAAGCCATTACTATATTATCCTTGAGAGTGTGGAGAATGTTAGTATGTGTTATGAGGGTTTTTTCTACCTACTACACCTTAGAGACTCTTGGTAAGTATGATAGTACTAATGGGGGCTTTTGGCCATAGATAATATCAAAGGGGATCATTCGAGTGGCACCATGATAAGTTGTATTATACCACCATTCTATTAAAGGTAACCAGTGCACCCATTGGGATTGTTTCTCTAAAATAAAGCTTGAAAAATATGCTTTCAAGCACTTGTTGACAACATCAATCTAACCATCGGTTTGGGGGTAATATGTTGTGTTGAAATTTAGTTGGGTGTCCTAAAGCTGAAACAACATTAGAGAAATTTTGAGGTCAAAAACAGGCCTCAAAACAAAAGATGTGTTATCAACATCAACTTTAAAAGAACAAATAGGATTCAAAATGATGATGTCAACCATAAAGGTAAATAGTTTTGGAGAGAAAGAAATAAAACCATTTTTTTAATTGTATTTTCGACTCAGTCTCCTTATCATTTTACTCAAATTTCAAGTGTAGGCACTTATTGGATGTGAAATTAAATACCAAATTTTTAAAGAGAAAGAAAGGAAACTTTTTTTAATCATATTTTTTACTTATATCCTTATGGGTTTACTCAAATTTCAAGTGTAGGCACTTTTTTGATCCAAAATTAAATTATGCATCCAATGAGTGCTTACACTTGAAATTTGAGTAAACCCATAAGAAGATAAGTCGAAAATATGATTAAAAAAAAAATTCTTTCTTTCCCTTTGAAAATTTATAACTGTTATTTTTATTATTTTAACTATTATTTTCTTTAGGATGTTCATTTTGGACCTAAAAAATTATTTAATCTTGCCAAAAATTGCTAGTGAAGGTGGGTCACAATCCATCACAATAGACTACAACATATTATGGAGTTTAAATATATTATCCATGAATGTTTGATTGGTCTTTGAGGCCTTGAAGGGGTGTTGTAGAGCACAAAAAAAAACATATTTGGAAAGGCAATCAACCAAAACCATGATTACAAATTTACTACTATATTTTGTTAACCCCACAATGAAGTTCATAGAAATGTTAGTCCATATAGTGGGCAGAATGGGTAAAGGTTGTAGTCCCCTTGGAGATTTCATTATCTCTCCCTTGTTTCATTGGAAATGTCACATTCTGCCACAAAGGTGTGTATATCCTTCTTCATGCCTTCCCAAAAAAATGAACATTTGATCATTTCATATGTTTTATGAAAACCTAAATGACCTACTATGGGAGAGGAATGTAGTTCAAATAACACTCATGATTTAAATGTTGATTACTTGTTTGAATGAACATTCACTTAATAGAAAATCTTTTCATTTTTCCAATTGATGTAGCCTAGATGTGCATGGGGATCCATTTGAAGTTGTTGGATAATGCTAGCAATATTGGGATCTATTAACCATTCATCGTGGACATCATTTGACTAGATTTCTACGATGATCAACTCAGCACAAATATTCTATTGATATAGATATCAAATAAGCGAGTGGGAAGGACCCATACTTTCTCTTCGTTTTTCCTTTTTTTTGTGTTATTCCTAGCAAAATTGCAGTACTCCCACATAAATAGTATTTCACAGAAGAAATTCTCAAATTCTCAATACTGCAATTTATGTAGGAATTTCATGGACTAGCAATAGAGCATAGGGTTTCCAAGGTTATAAGGACAAGGGATTTCCAAGTGATATATCTCTCTGATATACTTGGGGGGTCCAAAAGTAGTACTCGACCCAATATCTTAGGGAACCAAGGAAGCTCGATTGTACCCTTAACCATACAACCTGACTACCTAGTACTAAAAAGTAATCTTCCCAAGTGCTTTTCTCGATGCACTATAGCAACAATATGGTCAATAGGATTATCTAAAGTTGGTTTTGTGATGCAGGAGCATCTTGCACTAAATATTAAAGATTGACCTCATGGGTCACAGACATTTACCAAGGGATTTGGTTCCCTGACTTATTTTATTATATCTGTAATAATTATGAAATATCTCTAGAAGAAATTTTTGTTGAGTCTGTTTGATTAGGTATCAAGTTGTTTGTCATAAGTGTTAAGTCTATTGCTAAATATTAGGAGCAGATCTCTAGTTTAATCATTTTTTAAGATAACTCGGGATTCATTTGGTTGTGAGCTATCTAAGGGATATAGATATATTGATTGATTTTTAAGAGGAAGAGGTTAGTGAGTGTGTGATATTTGAATATGTAAAAGTGTGGATCGCACAGGTCCAAGAGACCAAGAAGGAACGAGCTTTCTCGTGTAAATTTGATCCTTCATTGATATTAATAAAGAACAGAGCATGTGGTTTTTTCGAGTTGTGTGTTTGTATTTTTTTACCTTGTGTGTTTTAATTGTTAAACTCCATATATAAGTTATCTTGTCAAAGTGACGAGTTCATGTGATTGTAGGAAGACCATGTGCAATTGATTTCATCAAGTTCTAAAATTCTATTTAAACGAATATTTCCTGAGTAATGGTCTTTGCACGAACATATAGTCACAATTTGGCACAGTGGAACACCCCGTAAATATATGTGACAAGTTAGTATTGTTGCATAATTCCTCGCACAGAGTAACCTGTGACACACCCACATTGTTTGTTGAATTTCGTGAAGAATTTTCTACAACATATTTTGTCAACATTGTTCGTTGATGTTTCTAGGAAAAGGTATATTCGCATAGTGGTAATTTTGTGTGCAGAGTGATCTATAATAGAGCATAATCTAGCACTGAAAAATAAAAGTAAAATTTGAGTGCATGTTCATGTTGATCCGAGGCCAGACAAGCAGTCTTAATATTGACTACGACAAAGTGTTGAAAAATCTGTGACTGTGGGTTGAGGTTGGTGGTTTTTCCCATCATTTTTGGTATCAAAGCAGCATTGTATCTAAGAAATCATGCAACCTGGGTGAGGAGGTAGATATAGGAATGCGGTAACTGATGAGTTACGCTATGAGTTGAGGCGCATCCAGGAAAGGATGGAGGTCATGGAGACAACACAAAGGAGAGAACCTGACATAGGATATGTCGATGAGACTGAAGATACAGGCTTTGGTGAGGAAACAAAAGGAGCTCCAGGAGAATAAATAGCATAGGAACAACTATTAATAGTGGTCACAAGAGTTGGATCTAGGCCTAATATGGAAGTACCCATGTACGAAGGTAATTTAAATGTTGATGAATTACTTGACTAGATAAATTCCATGGATAAATATTTTGAATATGAAGAGGTAGAAGAAGAGAAGAAGGTGAAGCATGCAGTGAATAGGCTAAAGGGACATGCGGCTCTATCGTGGGATGATTTATAGGAAGATAGAGGAAGAGAAGGAAAAGTTAAGATCAATAATTGGGACAGAATGGTGGCTAAATTTAAAGGTAAGTTCATGCTTAAGAATTATCAATTCAATTTATTTAAACAATTGCAAAACCTTAGACAAAAAAATATGATAGTAAAAGAATACATAGAGGAATTCTATAGGTTGGACATTAGAGCTAGTCACATTAAGGAATATGCTGAGAAGGTTGTTAGATACATAAATGGTTTGGGGTATGAAATTCAAGATGAAATCATCATTTTTTCTCTGAGAACTATTGAATATGCATACCAAGCATCTTTGAAGGAAGAAGAGAAGTTGGCCAAAAAGAAGAGCTAGAGAAACAGAGGAACGAGTCTAGCAAGAGGTAAAGGACAGTCTAACAGAGGAAGATTTAAACCTTCGAAATAAGAGGAAAGAAGTTCAATCAGTCGGTCACCAAGAGGAGGAGAATCAAGAGGCAAAAGATTGTTCTCGAGAGGCCCGGGAAGAGGTAGAGAAATGAGATGTTACACATATGGAAAAATGGGACACATGTCATGAGGTAGCTAGAGAGGTAGTAGAGGTCATTGAATGTAAGGTGGACTAGGTCCACTATATTATTAAATAAGGCCCACTATAGTAGTTATATATAATAAATGGGTAGTTAGATATAATAAATGTAAGAAGACTTCTTAGAAGGTTCTACTTCTAGAAGATTTATCCTCTAGAATGTTCTTAGGTGATGGTAGCACTATAGAAAGGGGTTCAAGCAATGTAAGGGGACATGAAGAGAAGTATTGTATTTGGATATAAATCTCATTAGGAGTGATCCCCCTCGAAAAGGCAAGTGAACAGGAGAGGATCCCTTCCATAAGACGATCCATTGTATGGTGGTTCCCTAACCCAAGGGTTTCAATATAATAAAGTGGTGGTTTTCTATATTGATCCATATATCTTGTGTGGTGATTGTATTCAGATATCTTTGGTACTATTTTAGTATTTTGTATTCAGGTCTTGGAACTTAACAAGTGGTATCAAATCACTTTCCTCGGCAGGAAGTGTGGGCAAAATTTTTTATTTTTTGCAGATTTATTTTTTCGGAAAAAAAAAGAGGGTTGTGACATTCCGGACGATTTCTATATGTTTTAGTGAAAAAATTTCAAAACCTGGTTGTAGATCTGATTTTCTCTTAGAAAAAACCAAAGTTAAAAAAAAAAAATCGTCTGAAACAGAGTCCGAGAAGTCAAGTTATTTGCATTTTAAAATCTGCAATTTTCAGAGTTTTTCCGTGGACGGCCGCGTGATTTTTCTAATTTATGTAGCAGTTGGGGGCTGAATTTTTCAAAAAAAATTGCATATCTAAGTTCCTCTCACAATTTCACCCAATTTCAAAAAACAAATCGTCCAAATCTAAGCCTTGGAATTGAATATATCGTTGATTTAAAATTAGTTATTTTTTTGGGTTTTGCGTGATGGCGACGGGACTGCAGAGCTCATAACTTTTCATAGGGTGCTCAAATTGCTACCAAATTAATGCCATTGGATAAATAATATTAAGAGGTTTATTTTGGTATATTTTATGTGGTGTTTCCAATGGTTATTCCCTCTCAAACCCTTGAAGAAATTCTACATATGACTGAATCATTCAAAGCCCAAATGTTTGACACATTGCATGACCTTGCAAATGGCCTCAAGGACTCATTGCATGACCTTGCAAATGGCCTCAAGAATATTTTTCATAGTATTCAATATTCATTGGCTAGCATTCAGGAGAGATATCTTATGGCAAAAATTAGCGATGAATATAATCAAGAAGTATATGTTTGGTATGATTTTGAGGTTGATTGTGATGATTGGTATATGGATAGTTTTCATTTCTGGGATGACAACCACTTTCATATTTTATTTGATGACTCTAATCCACCTTATGTAAAGAACATCAATGTGAAACATCAGGAGCTAGCTATGATTACCAATGTCTAGCCTGCATATTCTACAATGGTATTGTTCCTTCCCAATTCATCTTTGACCATTTCCCACTATGTGGATGGATATTCTTATTTGGATCCACATGATAGGTGTCAGTATTGGGAGAAACATTTTCAGTTGGTTATTGGGTGTTGATATCTTCTATGTGGAGTTCACATGAGCAATTGGACATGGGACCCTAGTTTACAATGGCGGTTGGACTACTTCATCATGGTGGCTTTCATTTCTCAATGGGACCCTGGTTCTCTAGTCTACTTCATCACTATGGTCCACACTTATCCATGGGACCCGGGTATATGGTTGTACATAAAGCGTTGAGTACAACACTTTCATTAGGGGGGTGGAATGTTAGGTAGATAGAGAGGTAGTGGAGGTCATTGAATGTAAGGTGGAATAGCTTCACTATATTATTAAATAAGGCCCACTATGGTAATTAGATATAATAAATGGGTAGTTAGATATATTAAATGTAAGAGGACTTCTTAGAAGGTTCTGCTTCAAGAAGATTCCTCCTCTAAAATGTTCTTAGGTGATGGTATCACTATATAAATGGGTTAAAAAAATTTAATGGGATATGAAGAGAAGTATTGTATTTGGATTTGAAACTCATTAGGAAGAAGCCCCCTCGAAGAGACAAGTGAATAGGAGAGGATCCCTTCCATAATAGGATCCATTGTATGGTGTTTCCGTACCCCAAGGGTTTTGATATAATAAAGTTGCGGTTTCCTATATTGTTCCATATGTCTTGTGTGGTGACTGTATTCAGATATCTTTGGTACTATTGTAGTATTTTGTATTCGGTTATTTGGAACTTAACACCAGAGAACAAGTCGGTAGGTCAAATAAATACAAATATAGCAGAAGCAAAGGAAGAAGATGTGAAGGTAGTCACAGACGAAAAATTTTCTGATGTAGGGGAATCATTGTTGTTGAAAAGAGTTCTAATCAAATTAGAGAAGGAAGCTAAAGAACCATCCCACTCCTTATAAAGTGTCCTGGTTGCAAAAATCACATCAGGTTTTGGTGAATGAGCAATGTAAAATGGAATTCCAAATTGGTCGCTACAAGGACAAAGTATTATGTGATATAATTCCCATGGATGTATGCCATATTATATTGGGAAGGTCATTGCAGTATGATAGAAAATCCATTTATGAAGGTAGGTGTTATAAGCAAAATCTTTATGTTGGGACATATCTGACCTAACCGGCTATGAAGTCGGGTACAACCTCTTTGATAGCTCAGCATGAGGCAGAGACTACCTGTACCTCAAGCGGTCCTTCGCCTAAGGCAGTAATGAAGAGGGAAAGGAGAGGTGAAAAACTTACAAGAACTCTTTCTCAGGACCACTCACTCTAGGTGTTGTCCTCCATCAGCTTCCTGGATGGCCAAAATGGCCTGGGAGGTGAAAATTATGGACAATGGATGAAAATAAGCTCACTGGTTTTTAGGAAAGCAAATTAAACAAAGCGAACAGTGAGTTGGTCGCTCCCTTAAAGCGTTGGAAAATGGCCCAGAATGGGTTCCCGGGGTAAAACGGGGTCCTGGACAATTAAACCAATGGATGCCTCAAGTGAAAAAGTGAAAAATAAGGGTGAAATGTGAGACTAAAAGCTACAGTCAAGTCCTTTTAGATGTTCGTAAATTGCGAACATCAAGTTGCTTGAAGATTTTAAGACAAGGAAACAAGCCCAGAATGGCTTGGTACCCCCCAGGGTGACCCAGGAAGTGATCCCGAAAAATTATTGAATCAAAAAGGGGGCTATAAAACAAGATGGAAAACCTTTTTACAAGTTATTACAACTATGTTTGGGAGAGTATTTACAACTTCAATTTCGGTTCATGGATGAAGGGTGGACTACCAAAAGGTTTGACTTTAAATGTATTTTATTGGTGAATTTTTAGTTATTAACACATGCCTTGGCCACCACATTGTTTTGAAGGTTATCTCGATCAGGAAAACACATCCTGGAACTGTTCCAACTAGTATAATAAGAGTAGTCTTAGAATACCATGATGGTTAGGTTGAAGAGTGCCCCATGCAGTTCAGAGAAGCAGGGATTAGCCACTTCTCGTCACTAGCGCTTCCAGGCTATTGAAGCCGCTTGGATGGAAGAAGGATACCTACGAAAAGGAAGAAGCCCAAGACCCCCCTAAAGGGAGTTTTAGTTCATCTTATCCAAGAAGAGTAGTATTCCAACCAAGCTAAGCTATTCAACTCCTTAACTGTGTGGTACTAAGGAAAGACCACTCAATTTATACTAACTAGACAACTTATGAGAGTCTCATGATGAAGACTCCCTACCTTTGACTCTTAGTATCCTATAAAATTAAAATTGCTTGAAATAAAGGATTAGGCCATCCATGTGGTGAGGTTGCGTATTGCTTTCACAAGCGTGCCTCTTGGTCAATGAATTTGAAATATATCTAAAACTTTATACAAAAACAAGTAAAATAAGTATGTGACATATATGTCACAGCTAAATAATATGTGTATGTATATAGCTAAATAGTATAGGTTTTGTTTTGAGTGTATGGAGTAGACCCCTACTTTGTTTTCAAGTGTTTTTGCGGTTTTTGAGTGTATTTAGATTGTTGATTTTTGCATGGCTCCTTTAGGGGAAGCCACCTGTAGAATAGTGAATGAAAAATTATACAATTAAAATATGAAAAAATCAACTACTTTACAAGTAAACAATTATACCATTCAACCCAAAGGAATGGGTTGAGGCTCTTTGTGAGCAGCAAGGCCTCCATGTGCATGAAAGCCCCAATTGATTCCTTGTATGGGGATTGGAAGTTTACTAATTGGAGTTTAGAAATAGTGATGATTATCTATGAAAGTACAGATCATATTTTATAAACATAAATTTACAAGTAAACTACTCGAACTATCTACACAAACCAAGCATATCAACATGGGTATGTGTGCCAAAAATTTTAGAATGAGTCCTAGTGAACGTAAGGTGAATATGAGAGTGATTGGCTAGATTTACCGATCCGATTTGTTGTTTTTTCATCTCTGTCTTGTTGTCCCCTTTGCCTCAAACAAGTCTTTAGTTGGTCCCCAACCACTTAGTAGAAGCAGAGTAAGTGATCGGATTGTATCCTTGCATGAAAACAACGAAATTTTAGTTATTTTATATGGAAAAACTGAAGTAAATGAAACAGAAATTTGCACATAAAAGATAGATAACAGCCAACTAAGATGGCTTCCCCGTGGGGGGGAATTGACCAAAATGGTCAATTTTCCTGTTTGGGACAGCAAGGTTAATAGGAGGAAAACATAACATAAATGTACATGAACGAAATAAGGAAGCAAACAAGTATGAACAACAAGCTAAGAGGCCTATTTAAGGGTTATCCTAAGGGGTCCTAGGACTCCCGGCCACTAACTAAGGATGAAAATAGTTGAATACTTCAGAAAATATGCACTAAAACACACTAACAAGTTAAACAAAGTTGTTAGAAAATGAAATCAAGTAAGTTAAACCCAAGGAAGCAACAGCAAACACCTACCTAACCAATCCCTCTTGGATATAGCTAGCATAACAAATATTTACTTATACCCCTAAACCATTAACCAACAAGTGACATATCCAACAAATAAAATTCAACAAGTATCACACACACAAAGATTTTTGGAAAATTTCAGCAGAGATTTGTTACTATATTCATCCTCCATTTTTACAATGCCAACCCTCTTATTTATAAAGGAGAGGTGAAGGCTTAGGGTTAGGTCACAAGACACTTGTCACTTTTGGAAAAGTGACAAGTGGACCAACCCTAA
>SNQJ01S0108395.1:6982-28330 GCA_010110895.2 Picea sitchensis
TGTAAGGCCAAAAGGCATGACCAAAAATTCATAATGGCCTTCATGAGTTCGGAATGTTGTTTTTGGGATATCTTCTTCCTTCATTCTAATCTGATGATACCCTGAATAGAGATCCAACTTTATGAAATAGATTTCTCCATGTAGTTCATCTAACAATTCATCAATGACAAGAATGGGAAACTTATCTTTAATAGTGATCTTGTTGAGATCTCTATAATCTGGAAACATACGCCATGAGCCATCTTTCTTGAATACCATTACCACCGGTGTAGAGTAAGAAATTTGTCTAGGTCTAATAATGCCAGCCTCTAACATTTCTTCAACCATGTGCTCAATTTCACTCTTCTGGGCATAAGGGTATCTATATGGCCTGATGTTAAGAGGAACACTCTCAGGAATTAGGTGAATATCGTGATCATGATTTCGAGTGGGTGGAAGACCTTTGGGAATATCTTCAAATACTTTGGAATGCTTATCAATCATCCCTTGGAGATCTAGAGGAATAGATGGCTTAGATGTTTGAACATCTAGTGAGCATAGTTGTGCAATAACACCTTTATGCCCCTTTTTCAATAATTTTTCATGCCATTATATCTTATCACCTTACCGGGTTTCCCTGTGATAGCTCTTAACTCAATTTATTTTCCTTCCAATGAAAATTTCATGAAAAGTTCTTGAAAATTAAAATCCATTGTTTCTAATGATTGTAACCATTGGATTCCTAGTACAACATCAGCACCACCCATGGGTATATAAATCATTGGACTAGTCATTACATATTCCCCCATAGTAAGATTGATCTTATTGCATTTTCTTGAGCAATTGATAGTTCCTCCATATGCAATCATTACATGAAACTCCGGTGCTAGATATACAAAGCAATTGAGAGATTTGGCTAATTTATAGTGAATGAAATTATGAGTACTACCAGAATCAATTAGGACTATTACCTTTTTATTTTTGATATATCCTTCGATATTGAGGGTTTGAGGAGTGCTAATTCCAACCAATGCATTACACAATATCGTGAGAGTCAAGTCTTCAGATGAAATTGCTTCTACATTTTCATCTTGATATGGTTCTTGTTCTTTTTCTTCTTCTTCTTACTC
The DNA here is from genome assembly GCA_010110895.2 of Picea sitchensis. Taxonomy (NCBI): domain Eukaryota; kingdom Viridiplantae; phylum Streptophyta; class Pinopsida; order Pinales; family Pinaceae; genus Picea; species Picea sitchensis. The sequence continues at coordinate 8,092 of SNQJ01S0108395.1, forward strand.
TTCACAAACTATGTAGAATAATTTGTTCTCACCACACTTATGTCCCTTACTGTACTTGCTGTCACAATTAAAGAATAAATTTTTTTATTTTCTTTCCTCCAATTGTTGAGGTGTCAACCTTGTAGGTTGAGGTGTTTTAGAAGAAGGAGCATTATTCTGTCTATAGATGTTAGGATTGGTCCTTCCAGTAGACATAGGCATATTTTTACTTTCAACATTTCTTGCCACCCTAAATGAATTCTCCAATGATTTGGGTTCCCAAAGGAGAACCTCATGTTGAATGTTATCTCTTAAAGTTCTTATGAATACATCAATCAAGTTCTCATATGGAATATATGTTACCTTTATATTCAATCTTTGGAATTTCTCAATGTTCTCTATAACTAAACCCTTTTGCTTGAGATTTATCAATTGGCTAAAAAAGGTATTGATCCTTGTATCCTCATAGTGTGTTATCATTTCTTCCGTGAAAATTGTCCAACTGGTGAGTGATTTGCAAGAACAAATCCATCGATACTATAAAAATTGATTGGGTTCTAAGTATAAAGAAGCAATTCATACCTTTTGTGTATGTGGTACATTATGTAGATCAAAGAATTGCTCCATCTGAAGTATCCATGTGATAGGTTCCTTGCCATCAAAATTCCTCGTATCGATCTTAGGAACATGGTTGGTCTTCAACTGAAAGTTGGAGTTTCTCCATTCTTGATTCACCTTCCTTGTGTCCTCATCATGAATTTCATGGGATACATTTTCACTTTCAGGTGTCCTCTCTATTATGAAATTTTTCAATCCTTTCATGATATCCTCTTTTAAACCATCCATCTTTGCCTCCAACTTAGCTTCCATCTCTTGTAGTTCATCTTTTGTTATTGTCTTCTTTTGTAAATCATTTATGTGCCTATGCATTTCTTCACCTTCATCAAGAGTCCAAGTAGGATTGTCTGGAGGCTTATTTGGTGTAGAAGTTCCCTTTTTTGGTGGCATGTTGGCCAAGTATCACTTTAAACCTTGATTTTGAGGTGGTTCTACTAGACAATATTCCTTTTATTGTATCTCCAAAATTCCGGCCCTTTTGAGTATGAAATTTTATTTTTTGTAGGTCTTTGATACTTCCTCTCTACAATGCCACAGGTCTGATCAAAATTGAATGTGCCAAGTGGAATTACAGTAACTTCACCACAACTTGCTGATTGTTTTCCTTTCCAGGAGATCTCACTTGTATAGCATTCCCCGCACAAAATAATTGATATAAAATTATGAAACTCGTACAAAAACTACTATGGTCTTTCTTCTATCCAATGCAACTAGTCTCACTCAATTTGGATACTCTAGGAATAAGTTATGATTGTTTTACTCGGAACACCTTCTTGAGACTAGTTAGATATCCTATATTCCACAGGGATTATCTACAAATGTAAGATGACCCAGATGATGAAATTGTTACCAAAGATACCCTACTAATTTTTGTGAATATCCTCTAGAGTTCAGGGTCTGACACATTACAAAAACTATTTTATAGCAAAAATTCCGCAATGACTCAATTCAGGATGATTCCATAACCCTATCTTAGAAAGGTTGTATCTACAAAAGTATAAGGCATCAGGAGATGAAATTTTAACCCAACGTACCTTGATCTGTCTAATAAATATCCTCGAAGTCATTCCTTTTGAATCATTGTAGAAAACAAGTTATAGTGAAAATTCCAAGGTGTCTTGGATGTAGAAGCGAAACCCCAAGACCTTGAGCTCTGATACCATATGTTAGGAACCAAATATCAATATAGAATAGAAAAACCTCAGAATAAGTACTCAACACCTTGAAAAGAGATAAATTTAGATAATAAGCCTCTTCGAGGGAGAAACCTCCTTATGCCCACATAAATGTTCAATTACAAGATGATTCCAAATGAAAATGTCTCCTTGGTATATATAGGAGACTAGGAGGTATAATTACAACTAATTGAATAAAGATGACATAAATAAAATAGCATTACTAATGTAATATGCCCCAATTAAGGGCTAATGAGCCACTATTTAGGGCTTAACACTTTCCCCTTTTTATTCTTTTAATTATGAGCGGAAATGAGGTCCATAAACTCGTGGGAAATGCTACCTCAAACAAGAGTAGGTCTGATTGGGACCTTCCATCGAATGTTCTCCCTCATCTAACTAAACGAGTCATTATGGCCCGTCAACACATTGGTTACTAGTTTCCTGTAGAGGAACTTACTTAGAGAGTATGACAACTCATGTTTTGTTTTTAGGAAAACACAATGGCTAAAATTCTATCGAGGGTTTTCTTAGAAGAAAAGATGAAAAATGAGGGTTTCCTTAACAACTTCATGGTCCATATAGTTTTCCTACAGTTGTTCCTATATAAACTATGCAAACCAAATTCTATAGGAATTGTGTGAGTCAGGTTTCTACATGATGTGATTTTTTTTCAAAACTCACATAGATTCTAGCGTTGAATGAATTCAACCATGGGTTTACAACATTTTCCAGTATCTAAGAGGATTTTAACATATGGAGAGATGGTTACATTAGGAACTATGATCTACAAGACTGTGAAGATCAAATTTGAATATGAAAATCAGGTTTCTACAGGACACGATTATTTTTTTCAGGAATGCATATAAACCCCAACAATTATCATAAGTCTATAAACCATAAATATTGAAGCAAATGCTAACAAGATTTGTACAAATTTAGAGAAATTTATTTTGTCTGTAAGGGTTTCACGACTACCTATAATGATTATTCTCCTGGAGCATCTTCTAATTCTTTGGTTGAGTGTTTTTCTTCTCTTCCTCACTTGTGAGCTCGATTTATTTCCCTCACATAGCTTGAACTTCCTCTTCTTCCTTCCCAAGTTCGAAATGGTGCTCCAATTCCTCTTTTACTTCAAGTTATGCCCCAAAATTTTGATTGGACTACTATCTTGTCACAACAGTCAACTTGATGTTTTATTACTCCTTAATTCATTCTCTTGACTCATTTCAATGATCCTCCTCTTAAATTAATTAATCTCCACATGCCAATTGAATATTAGCATGAATTATGGCCACCCCCATTGACAAGAAGTGAACGTCCTTGTTTTCATAAAAATATTAGACTTTATAATTGATTAGATTGTATGAAATAAGCATGGATAAAACTGTATGAAGTTTAAATAAATTTTGAGAGGAGAGATAATTGTGTTACCTATTAGAAAAAAAAGATCGTGAAGAAATAAAATAAAAAAATGTAAAAATAAAACATAGAAGATACATAATACAATAGAGACACAAATATATGTGGTTCACCCAGTATGGGCTAAGTCCACCAAATAAATTTCCAAGTCCTTTCTTTATTATTATCCAACAGATGAAGGGACACAACCTACAACATACCCACCTTAACTTCCACTTCTTTCTCTCACAATATCCTCTCTTAGAATACAATATTTACTCGCTCACACAGTCATAATACAATTCCCTCATACATAAAAGAGGGTTTCCTTATAGGGAAAAAATTCCTAACATAACTTCTACCATCATATCTATGACTTTATAATGAATAATTCATGTTGTCTATGAAATTAAAATATTTTACAAAGCAATTTTTCCCTAGATTTAACCTCAGGGGTGTTTCCATCGAATCCCATACCAAAGGGGGGCTCCAAAATTTCTCGTCGCCCCCTCTCTAGACTTCCATGGTGAGAAAAGTGTGGGATAAATCCCCCCCACACCCCCTTAGTCAGGTAACGGGGTCCAAACGTGACTGAAACAAGACCCATGAATCAAGAAGATAATTAGGCTCCACAACTATCAATCTCCCACTTGAAGACTGATCACAACAAATCCACCATTGTTGCACCTACTAGACTATGATCCACCTTGGACTTGGAAATTTTCTCATCTTCACCTTCATGCTTGAAGGCCAACTGAAACTGAGCAGGAACTCAATTTCTCTCTTGTTACTACCTTTTTTAATATGTCTACAGGATTCTGGCTATTATGTATCTTTTCCAACTTCAATTGTCCATCTTCCAAAATGGATCATATGAAATGGTACCTGAGTTGTATATGCTTAGTATTATAACGAAATACTAAGTTATTTACAATATGAATGGCACTTTGGCTATCACAATACAACTTGTTATTCTCATACTTCTTTCCTAATTCCTCCATAAACCTCTATAACCAAATCATCTCTTTACTAGCCTCTGCACCAACAACATACTCTACTTTCGTTGTTGAAAGTGTAACAATCTTTTGTAGTTTTAAAATCCAACTTACTAGTGTTCCACCTACAGTAAAAACATACAATGTGGTGCTCCTCATGTTATCTTTATTACCTTCCATATATGAATCAATATATCCCCATAGAAAAATGTTTGAACCTCCAAAACATAATGCATGAGTAGTAGTACCTATCAAATACCCGGGAATTCAATTTATTTCCTCCCAATGTTCTTTACCTGTATTTTTCATATACATACTCACAACTCCCATTGCATGTGAAATATCTCGTCTTTTGTACACCATAGCATACATCAAGTTGCCAATTGCTAATGAATAAGGGACCTTGGACATGTATTATATGTGCTCATGTGTCTTGGGACACATTTCCTTGGTTAATTTGAAATGGTTGGCCAAAGGTGTACTAATTGGTTTTTCATTCTACATTATAAACCTCTCCAACACCTTTTTCTATGTACTCACCCTGAGACAATGTCAATTTGTGATTTTTCTTGTCTCTTGTTATTCTCATACCAAGGATTTTCTTTGCAACACCAAAATCTTTCATCACAAATGAGCTAACTAATTTCCTTTTGAGAAAATTTGTATCTTGCATGTTAGACCCTGCAATAAGCATGCCATCTACATACAATAGAAAGATAATATAGCTTCCATTTTATAGCCTCTTAAAATACACACAATGATCAAAATGACATCTACTATAACCTTGTTTTGTCATAAACCTATCAAACTTCAAATACCACTACCTTGGAACTTGCTTTAGGCCATACAAACTCTTCTTCAACTTGCACACCAAATTCTCTTTTCCTTTGACCTCATACCCATATGGCTGCTACATATAAATCTATTCCTCCAAATCCCCATGGAGAAAAGATGTTTTTACATCTAATGATTCAAGATTAAATCTCATACTTCCATAAGACTTAAAATAGTCCTAATTGAAGTCATTTTAACAACAGGAGAAAACGTTTCATCAAAATCTATACCTTTGTTTTGTGAAAACCCATTTACAACAAGTCTAGCCTTGTATCGTTTTTTCCCTCCATCTTCTTCCTTCGACCTCTAAACCCATTTATTCGTCAATGCTCTTTTTCCTGTAGGAAACTAAATCAAATCTCAAATATAGTAGTTTACTAAGGAATCCATTTCCTCTTTCATGCCTTTCTCCCACTTCTCTTTTGTGTCTACCTGCATTGCCTCTTCATAACTTTGTAGTTCACCAGAATCAATCAACAATAAATAATAAAATGAAAGAGAGTATAATTCAAGGGGTCTACTTAACCTAGTATATATTATAACAACACTTGCAGAAGTTTGATGTACATGTTTCTCCTGTTGTTGTACATTTTGATTTTTTGGTACCTGTGGAATTTCATTTTCTTTGATTTCATCAAGAACTATGTATTCCATGTTTTCCTTTTCCCGTTTATTTCCATACAACTAATATTTATACATGACCTTTTCATTGAATACCACATCTCTACTCTTAATGATTTTATGATTTTCATAATCCCATAAGCAATAACCAAAAGCATTAACACCATATCCAATAAAGGTACACTTCTTGGATTTTTCCTCAATCTTTGTTCTATTTTCTTTATCAATATGGACAAATGCTTCACAACTGAAAGTCTTCCGAAATGATTAGTTTACCTTTTTACCTTTCCATGCCTCCTCTGGAATGCCACCATCCAAGGAGCTTAAAGGTCCTATGTTTATTAAGTAAGCCAAAATATCTACAACATATTCCCAAAATTGTAAGGACAACCCAACATGCAATCTTATACTCCATGCACATTCCATGATTGTCTTGTTCATCCTTTATGACACACCATTTTCTCATGGTGTTCCTAGAATTGTCTTCTCTCTACGAATCTTGTGGTATGAACAGTAATTATCAAACTCATTGCTTCAGTGTTCACCTCCATTGTCTAATATGAGACACTTCAACCTTTTTCTTGTCTCATTCTCAACCAAAGCTTCCCATTTCTTAAAAGTTTCAAAACAATCATATTTTTTTTCAATGAACCCAGTTTTTTCTAGTTGCATGATCAATAAAAGTAACATAATAATGAGATCCACCAAGACGATACCTGAGCTAGTCCCCATACATATGTATGCAGAAGATCTAACTTTTCACTCTTCTTTTCCTTCTCAACTTCAAGAAATCTGACTCTCTTCTATTTTCCATAAATATAATTCTCACATAAATCCAAATAATTTTTTTTAAGATATGGCAACAAATTCCTTTTGTGAAGTATCTACATCCCCTTCTCACTCATGTGTCCAAACCTATGATGCCAAAGTGTTGTATCCACACTTGTAGAAGCTAAATATATTGAAGAGTCAACATTACCAGTAAATAAATAAAATGTACCTAAATTCTCTCCTTTTTTCATTACCAATGATCCTTTAGTGACCTTACACATTATTTGTAAATGTATATATATATATCCTTCACTTTCCAACTATCCTTTTGAAATTATATTTCTTCTTTTATCTTGTATGTATCACCTATTTCAGTAACCATTACTTTCCATTCTTTTTCTTTATTTGTACCCTACCCATTCCAACAATTTGACATGGTTCATTATCACCCAAGTAAACCCGTCCAAAATCACCTTGAACATAATTTTGAAAATATTTCTCATGAAATGAATCCCCTAAATCTACTACCCAAGACTCAATAATATTATCTAAATAAAGAATCAAAGAATCTTGTAACACATCACTTGCTACATTTGCTTCTTGATTTTTCTCCTGCTTTCCATCTCTTTGTTTATTTGGAGATATGCAATATTTCATTAGATTTCCTTTCTTCCCACAATTCCAAAACTCTATCTTTCCTAGTATGGATTTGGATCTTCCCTTCCTATACTTCCCATGGTTTCCTACACTCTTTCCTCTTTCCCTTTTTCTTCCCTTATTCTCCACGGTCAATGCATTACCTGATGTCTCACATGTTCTTTTCCTTTGCATTTCCTCACTAAGGATAACACCAACAACATCATCAAATTTCATATTGTTTGAACCAGAGATAGAGTTACTTACAAGCATGACCAAGTTGCTGCATTTTTCTGGAAATGAGAACAATATTAGAAGAGACCTAACCTCATCATCAAAGTCCACTTTTATAGAAATTAGTTTATTAGTAACCACATTGAATTCATTTAAACGATCGACAATAGACCCATCTTCTAACATATTCATATTAAATAATTGCTTCATTAGAAATACCTTGTTGGAAATCGAGGGTTTTTCATATAGTTTGTCCAATGCATTCATCATATCCTCTATTGCATTTTATTTTGAAATGTTTAATGCCACCTTCATTTTCAAACACAGTTGTATCATTCCTGGTGCATTTGTGTTACACGTCAAAATTACTCAGCTGGATAAGTGTCGCATGTTCCTCTCAATTGTCGTAAGTGTCGCATCTTCCTTACAACTTTTGCAAGTGTCGCAAGTTGGTCGCAAGTGTCGCAAATGATGTTTGAGCATACTGCCATACCGACGACACTAAGGAGACACTTAAAAAATCTCATGTGCTTGGTTTGAAGGAGAAGAACTGGTTTACTGAAGTCAAATAACTCTTGACACCTGAAAGGAGCTCTGAAACAGAGGTTCTGAGGGGGAGCGCTCCTCTATATCAGCTCTAGGAGCACTGGCACTCCCCTATAATGCTTCAGGGAGCGTTATAACACTCCCCTACCCCCTCTGAAGGAGTGCTTCTCATATTGAGAGCACTGCCGCCCCTCCATAGCTTACCAGGGAGCGCTACAGCACTCTGATGCCCCTTCTAAGGGAGCGCTGCCTAATTTGGGGTAGTAGTTGGCCCGTTGAGGAGAACAAGGGGAGGATCTTTCGAGATTAGGAGGTATTTGTGCTCGAATTCTTGGTTTCATCAAGAGATCCCTGATCTGAGGAGGAAGTTCCCAACTTGTTCTAAAGATAACTCAAGAGGTTAAGATCCTCTTAACCTATATAAGAAGACTCTATGATGGTGGAAAGGGGGAAGAACTATTGGTATGAAAATTCTGATCTTGGAGAAAGTACAGAGTCAGCCAAAGGAGAGTGATCAGTGAAGTTGATGTTGTCCAGGTTGTGGATCTTCCAGAAAAGGGTTAGACTAAGAGGACTCGACGAAGCTGTCGCATTCGCATCTACGATTGTAAGTACTACTGTCGTTATTCTCATCAATATGACACGCTTGGCCTGTTTCTTTCTAGTTTGTGTCTAATGTTACATGAACTTATCATTAACCGATAGATTTGTTTTCAATCCAATATCAATAGAGTAGGAAGTGGTCGTATCTTGCTTTGTCCATAGGGTCCAGCGAGGAGCAAAGGACCGAAGCGCAACTAGGAGCGTGCAAGGACAAACGTCAATAAAGAGGTACTTCTGTCATCCTTCCTTCTCATGTGTTAGCTTAGATAGATTTGAAAGGAAGTCAGTGACCATGTTAAGCATTTTTTGTCTAGAGTTAGGGTCAAGCTCTTAGAAATACAGAAACTGGCGACTCCGCATAATTGCTTCATTAGAAATACCTTGTTGGAAATCGAGGGTTTTTCATATAGTTTGTCCAATGCATTCATCAGATCCTCTATTGCATTTTCTTTTGAAATGTTTAATGCCACCTTCATTTTCAAACACAGTTGTATTGTTCTTGGTGCATTTGTTTCAAGAATATCATATTCTTCTTCCTTCAAACTCACATACTAATTATCTTTTACACCCAATGGTAGGTAAATATCATTATTATTTAAATAATATTCCATATTCATATTCCATAACTAATAGATTTTTCCATTAAATTTCATGACCTTAAACTTTCTATATTCCTCCATTGCTCCTACTCGAACGAGGAACCCTCTTTTCTTGTGAGTTACCTTTCTCTCTGATACTAGTTGTTAGAAAAATAGGATCACAGAGCAATACAGTAAAACAAATGTGGAAATAAAACTAAAAAAGATACACAATAAAATAGAGACACAGATATAAGTGGCTCACCCAGTGTGGGCTACATCCACTAGAGAAATTTCCAAGTCCTTCCTTTATTATTATCCAACAAATGAAGGGATACAACCAATGGCATACCCACTGTAACTTCCTCTTCTTTCTCTCACAATCTCCTTTCTGAAAATACAATATTCACTTGTTCACACAACTGTAATACAATTAACTCATACATAAAAGAGGGATTTTGTCTAGGAAAAAAATCTCTAACATAACTTTTTCCATCACATCTGCGACCTTATAATCAATAGTCTAGATTGACTATAAAATTACAATATTTTACAAGGAAAATTTTCCCAAAATTTCATTTCGGGGGCGCTTCCCTCGACTTCCCCGTCAGGGGGGGGGTCCAAAATTTATCACCCCCTCGGACCCCCATGGTGAGACAAGTAAGGGGGAAATCCCCCCCACACCCCCCCGGTCAGGTAATGGAGTCCAAACTCGACTAAAACAAGACCTATGAATCAAGAATATAATCAAGCTCCACAACCAACATTACCTTTATTACCTTTGCATGCATGTTAATTTTTCTTTGGCATGTGGCTGGAGTAATTGCAATGGTGATTGGTCACTTGATGATGTTCAGGTCCTTTTTACATCTTCTTTGAAATCAATGCTGCAATTTTTCTACATGATACAAAGCATCTTATAGATTCTAAATAGTTTCTACAGGATACAAAGTATCCTGTAGAAATGTGTTTTTTTCTGCTCGATTTCTTATTTTGATGCTAAAATGGTTGAAGAATGTTGTTGTGTTGTTGATATTGATAAATTGATTGTTGATATTGATTTTGACTCTTTAATTCTTATCATTTTTTGTAGATATGGTCCTGTAGATTGATCCAGTAGAATCCTATAGGATGGTCCTGTAGATTGATCCAGTAGAATCCTATAGGATGGTCCTGTAAAAATATGTAGGATGGTCCTGTAGGTTATTTTTGTATTGAAAACAAAATGTAAAATGTAATTTGTTGAGTATGGAAAGTGGTATTTATGAATGATGAAAATAAAAATAAGGATAATTGAATCAAGATGATGGAAAATGTTATGTATGGAATATGCCATGGGAAGTGTAGGTAAATTAAAAATATTCTTACCGCCTTTATTTTCCGATTGTTGACTATTAGCTAATTTCTCCGTGTGCAGATGGTTACTATAAATGGTGTCTTTGGTGCTTGCAAAATAAAGTATTAGTATTTAAAATATTTTTATTCTTTTTTTATTTCTAGGCAAAAGTGGCATCATTGGTTTTCACCAATGCCCTGCCTCATCAAGCCTCCAGGAGGTTTTCTTGACGAGGACATTTATTTTTTCTCAGATCTGAGACTTCCTCCATTATAGGTTTTCACCCACAGATCTATCCTAGATGCCTCTAGGAGGTTTTCAGCCAGGATTTGTATTCTCTTTTTTTCATATTTCTTTACTTGGATGGATTGAGAGCATCTCTGCTATCAATCACATCCAAATTTTTTGTCTTCACTTTTGCTATGAACTATTCTTTTTTTAGTGGTTTTTTGTAACCTTTAGTATGAATCCATTTACTAGTAGGGGTATTCCTTCCTCATCAATGGTTCTGATCTGGATTGAACCATTATCATAACATTTCTTAATATTGTAGGGCCCTAACCATATAGTGATCAAATTTCCCTTGAAGTCCTTAAATATTGAGTCATATAAGAGAGCCCAGTCCCCATATTTGAACTTGTTATGCTTAATCTGTTTATCATGCCAATATTTGTTTTGTTGTTGCACTACTTCAGTGTTGAAGAGGGATAGCATCCTGTACTCATCTAAGGAAATTGGATGAATCAATATTTCTCTTTGTGCTGATGGTAAATTCATGTATAATTCAACTACTATTCTTAATGTATGATATTCAAATTCAATATGGAGCATGGATTTATTACCATAGACTAACTCGAAGGGAGTAAGACTTGTTGTAGTTTTCCATGTAATTTTGTATGCCCATGCTACTTCTGTGAGTTTTTTTTACCATCTTTTCTTATTCATGCTCATTTTTTTGGTGAGGATGTTTTCTATCTTTCGATTGGTGACTTCAGCTTGCCCATTTTATTGTGGATGGTAGGGTGTCGATTTCCTATGGCAGATGTTATGTTCCTTCATGATTTCTTCAATAAGTCTATATGTAAATTGAGGTCCTTTATCTATGAATATCTCTCTTGGATAAACAAATATTGAGAATATGAACTCTTGGAGGAATGAAACTACATTTGATTTTGTGGCATCTTTCATATCTTTAACTTCAACCCATTTTTTCAGATAGTCAGTGCATACCAATATGTGCTTATTTTTCCCTGATGGAGGATCAATTGGGCCTATGAATTCTATGCCCCATTTTTCAAATGGTTCCAATGATACTTGGGGCTGTAAAGGAATCTCATTCCTCTTTGCAGGTTTCCCAATTCTTTGACATTCATCACAATGTGAAGTGTATTGCTAAGCATATGTATGTTGGGTTGGCCAATAATAGTCATCTTGTGAAATCTTGTAAGTTGTCCTCCTTGTTGCATAATTTCCTCCACATGGTTCATCATGAAAAGAATGGAGGATATTGTTGGGTATGTGTTATATTCTTTTCATGTGTGTGTGTGTGTGCATTAGATTCGACAACTACGTCTTACGATCCCAACTTCCTTTGTTCTTGGTGTCATGTGCACTAGGCGCTTTCCTGGGGGGGTCCCAAGGGGGAAGGTTCCCCCCCCTTGGTTACGTGCAACGTTCGGCTCTAGGAGGTATCCTGGAGCCAACAGGGTTCAGAGCAGTGCCTCGAAAATTGTTTTTGGGGAGCTTTTGCTATTTTAGTAGATTTTGCTATTTTTAGCGGTTTTCTAAATTAATCCTGGATTAAGGGATTAGGGTTTTGGTAGCTACGGAATACCTAAAATATTGTATATATTGTATGGTGAATGGCCAAATTAATACAATGAAGAGTTGAAAGGTACAGCACCAAGGAAGACCGGTTTTCTCTCGATCAAGGGTTTCCAATGTAAATCTTCGTGTACTATGTGTATGAGCCATTGATTAATTTTTGTTTTTCTTAAGAATCTGTATGCATTGATTTAATTCATAGGTTTAAAAATTACATATATCATGCACCTAATATTCTCTTATGCATCTCCTCAAAACTTGGTTTGGGAAAAGTTTGAATAGATAACCAGCTACCCAAGTATAGGCTGAACTCTCTCGAACAATATTGCACCTCTCCCTGTAAGACAAATGTTGAGGGAGCTTCCATGTTTTCAGATAATTTTCTATATCAACAAATCAAGGGGTTTGGGTTGATATGGAAAATAAGTGATAATATGGAAACTTGTCATAAATTATGTCTTCTTCAGTGTGGATGGTCAATCTGGCAAAAACTATGCAACTACATTTTTCTTTCCATGCTTATCAAGAATGGTTAGATAAAATTGTTGTAATAACAAAAACCATATTATAATTCTACCATTTATGTCATATTTGTTTATCAAGTATCTAATGGGAACATGATTTGTATGTACAAACAATTTATACCTAGTAACACAATGTCTGAATTTAATGAGAGCATGAACTATTGCTAACAATTCCTTTTCTATAGCATTGTAGTTAAGTTCTGCACCAAACAAATTTTTAATTATGAAATAAATTGCATAAGATTTTTTATCTTCATATTATCTTAAGAGTACTCCTACATACTTGTCTAATGCATCAGTGTGAATGTGAAATGGAAGAGTCCAATTAGGACCTTGTAGCACATGAGCAATTGAGAGTTTATCTTTTATTGTTTCAAAATATTGTTGGTAGTTCAGGGTCCAACAATAGTATACATCCTTGGATAGTAGTTTAAACATGGGATAAGATATCTTACGAAAATCCTTGATGAACCTCTTGTAATATCCTGGATGTCCAAGAAAACTTTTGATGCCCTTTGGTTTCAATGGTGTAGGAAGTAGGTTGATGGTTTTGATTTTGTTTTTTTTCCACTTCAATTCCCCTGAAGGATACATGGTATCCTAACACGATCACTTCATTCATAATGATATTGAATTTTCATTCCTAAGGGACAAGTTCATTTCCCTACATATTTGGGGAACCTTATCTACAGTGTCTAAGGTCTCATCAAAAGACTTTCCATAAGGGGTAAATTCATCCATGTAGATCTAAAATTTATCATGAATGAGTTCTGAAAATATGCTTAGAATTTCTCTTTGGAAAGTGGTTGGGGCATTAGATAGGCCAAATGGTAAGACCTTGTAAGAAAATGCACCCCAGGGACAAGTGAAGGTGGTCTTGTCCTAATATTTAAGATTGATGTAAATTTGTTTGTATCCATTAAATCCATATAGAAATGAAAAATATTCCTTTCCAGCTAAGAAATCCAAGACTTGGTTAATAAATGGTAGGGGGAAATGGTATTTTCTAGTAGCCTTGTTTAACTCTCTGTAATCCACACTTAGCCTTGATTTCCCATTCTTCCTTGGAACAATTTCTAGAGGAGAGAACCACTCACTATCTGATATTAGATATATGAATCCAACATCTAGTAACTTTTGAAGTTCTTGTTTAACTATTTCTTTCATTGCAAGGTTCATCCTTCTTTGGGTTTGCTTAATAGGTTTGAAGTTCTCCTTGATGTAAACATGGTGAGTACAAATAGAAGGATGTTTTCCTTTCATGTATTTATAATCCCATGAAAAATATTCAATGTTTTTGTTCATCACCTTTAATCATTTTCGCTCTTACTGATTAGTAAGTTTATTGTTGATTTTGAGTGTTTTTGCAGGGATGATCTCTATGTTTTTTACAATTGGATCGTCTATATCAGCAGTGAAAAAATATTTCCATAATTCTATGTTATCTTCAACAAGAATTTCAGATCTACTATCATCGTTTATCCCTTCTATGTTCACATTAGTTGGATATTAGTTTTGCAGATAATTTTCAAGGAAAGTGTCCTCATCAATTGTACTATCAGACAAGGATGTGTTGATAGTGTAGATGGGGTAGGTAGTTGTTTGTTTCAATTCTTCTTCTTCTTCCATCCACATAGGAATATTTTTTGTTATAAAAGGTTGGGCAGGAATATAAAGAACAATTTTATTTTGGGATAGGCCATCAATTATAGTCATGTTTCATGCTCTACATCCAATGTATGCATCTGATGTGGCCAACTAAGGCCTTCCCAAAATTATAGGGTACCCATTGAATTGAGACTTGGTTTGAAGGAATAAAAAGTTAGTAGGGTACTCCCAATAATCAATAGAGATTATGACATCTTCTATCATCCCTTGAAGTTTGATTGTGGATCTGTCTACAAGCTGAAGGGCAATGGGAGTGTCTCTCAAGAATCCTTGAAGGTTGAGTTTTAGTATTGTATCTTTGGTCATGACATTTATAATAGCCCATAAATCAATAAGAGTATTTTGTATCAAGGTTTTTTTTATGTGAATATTCACTAGAGGGATTCCTAGATCCAAGTACTTAGGCACAATTAACTCCCCAAGCATAAGGTCAACTAATTGTCCTATAACATTTATGGTGGGGGCATATTTCCTTTTCCTTCCTAGACTTCTAATGCATTCTTCTTTGATAAATTTATTAAAAATAGGTACATCCTTGAGGGCTTGTAAGAGAGTTATTTTTATACACAAACTTTTAAGTTCCCCTAAAAGTTCTTTCTCTTCAAATGTCCAAGTTTTCTTTTAATTTAATGTTTTAGGGAAAGGTGGAGTGTGTGGTTGAGGTGGGGTAATATCTTCTTTCTTAGATTCTACATCTTCTATGATATTTGGTTGTTTTTGTAATACTTTTCCTGTTCTAATATTGATCTCTTGTACTTCTAAGGAATAGTTCTGACAAGTTGTTTCACCATTGTACACATGTTGGACCTGCTTGTTATTTGGATTTTGATTAGGTTGAGAAGGTAACTGAGGTTGTTTTGGAGGAACACTATTTTTAGTAGTGTTAATGGGTTTAGGAGGAGGATACATTAATGTAGGTTGTTGAAAATTTTATGGCCTCCATCCTTGTAGAGGTTGACTCCACTCAGGGTTCTGATTTTTTTGATTGCTAGGAAAATATCGGTATGGAGGAGGAATTGGTGGTCCCTGATATTGCCAAGGATTTGTATTTTTTCAAGGATATGGATTGGGATTATACCATGGTCAAGGATATAATTGAGCATTATATGCACCACATTTTTTAGCAAGATTGAAGTTCAAACTTGTTTGGAAGGGTCTTGGTGCTCCCATCCTCCTTTGATTGATGAAGTATAGTGATTCCACATTCTCCTCTGCTCCTCAAAATGTATCTTTCAATCCTGGAAAATAAGGACACTTGTTAGTTGGATTGTCTTCTTCGCAAATATCATAAACATCGATAAGGTATAGAGGGCACTCGTTTATAGGATGAGTTTTAGTTCATTTAGGACAATAAACAACCAATGCATTCTATGATTCCTCCTATTTCCTTTTGATATGCAAAGTATCCATTGGCATGGCTAAATAATGTAAAATATCAATTTTCATATCCTCTATAAAACCTCCTAATTCATTCTTTATATGAGTTTTAAGGTTAGAATATTGAGGTACCAAACCTCTACTTCTTATACCTTTCTTCCTTGAGGACCTTCTGTGGTTCTTTCATCATAGTCTACTCATAGATATCTCCTTTGGATAGGAGCTTCAATGTTTCCATGAGATATTCTCTTACCCCTGTGAGTAAGACAAACTTGAGTGAGTCTTCATATAGAGTGAAATTTTGAGCTCTCTTGTAGCTTAGTTGGAATACATATTCAAATTCTTCTAGAGATTCATCAGGTCCTTGTGTCATTATGAAAATATCATCCCTTGTATATCTTTCTCTACAATAGTCTCTGTATCTTTCACTAAAGACATTTTTCATTTGATCCCAAGTTGTGATACTATTTCCCTCCAAGATCATAAAACATCTTAGACTTCAATCCTTCAAGGTAGAAGGAAAAAGTTTGATCTTTTTTTCATCAGTAATATAATCATATGTCTACATATAACTACAAACTCAAAAAATAAAGTGTCGGGATATTAAAAAACAAGTCCATTGAAATGAGGTAATGCAGAGGGATTAGTATTTTTAATCTTGGCTTCTCCATTGGATTCTTGAATGGGAAACTAAAATATTTATACCTCCTCATCAACCATGGAACGAGGTGAGGGAGACTAACCCTCTTCTAGTATATTTTCAAATTCTCTAGCTTCCCTTTGCAAGAAACTTTCAAGTGTTTCAGGGCCAATATATGGATTGTTTGGGGCTATTTTTGGGGTGGGGGTTTTTGGAAAAAAAAATCCTTTCCTATCTCAGGGTCTAGTCATTCATTAATTAAAAAGAAGGTGAAAATTTGGTTGTTAATTAATTTTTTATTTATTTATTTAGAATGCAAAGAGTGTTACAAGGAGCTACCAATACTCATACGAAGGGAAAAAACTTGGGTTGATGCAATACAAAAATTATATAATGAGGTTGGACTTGTGAACTGAGGTATCCTTTCTACTTCTCTAGTCCATGTAAAGGAAATAAAAAATGAAAATGGTATACAAACTTCAAAACCTCCCCAAAAATGACGCCAAAACGTGATGGCCCTTGGCACGGAATTGATCAAACTAGGGTTTGTCTCAGGTTACCAACAAAAGGTACCGAGGTAGTCTAGAGCGTTGAAATTTTCATCTTCCTTGAAGGGAAGAAGTCTCACTTGAAGCTCAACCAAGACAAGGAAAGTAGGGAATGGTAAGAATAATGATTAGACAAATCCATACAGTCTTATGATCTTTGTAGACTTGCACAAACTAGATTAAACTCATAATTGTATGAACATTCCTAACTCAAATTAAATAAAATACAGTTGCATTGCATTCCTAAAGAAATTATATCCCATTAATCATATCTGACATAAATATAATATGAAACAACATTCAAGATAATTTGAAGCTAAATAAACACAGTAATTTCAAATTTTGGGTCTCTCTTTTAATTAACTTCATATGGTTGTTATCAATTATGTGATGCTACTCAGATGCAAACACAGTTCAGTCATGCTAGAACTTAAAAACAAAACTCCAGTACTAAGAGGAAAGGTTAACCTAAACCTTTTATCTTTCACCAATACAATAGGACATGATTTTACAGACTTGGTCTGGTTCCAAAACCCAGATTCTAGATTTATATCTAACATTTACCCAACTGGACAATAATGCAGAACTCAAACAGCTAGACTACATCTCCATACGAATAATCAACAAGTCAACAATCAACAATCCATAATCAATCAATCAACTAATCAACCCGTTTACAATCGTATTCATCCCATATATATAAGACTTTGGGTTTGAGACTTCGCATGCTTTCTTGTTATTGTTCTATTTTAACTTATTTCTCCATGCTGGTGTTGTGTTGTCCTTCTTTCCAACCATTTTTGGTTCCTTTCTTTATTCTACTCTCCCGCTCCTCTGTGACTTGAGAAACTTTTGTTTGACCAAAATTGGAACTGCATCATCCCTTGTGCAAATATTAACAACAAAATGAAGGGCCCAACAGACTCTGGCCACAATCCTTGACTCGTCCTCGAGTCAAGTCCTTAGTTCTTCTATGGCCTCTGGACTGGCATGTTGCTTTCCTTTGTCTCATGTCTCTGCTTTGCTCCCAGCTTCTACTTGAGTTCTTTCTTTTTATTCCTATTCAAATGAAGGACCAAAATCTGGGACCAATTCCATGGCTCTCTTCTTTACCCCTTGGAAATGGATGAACTTGTCGTACCACTTCCTAGAGAGGAGTGAAGCTTCAGCCAAAAAATGTTGAGTCACATTTGTAATGCATCCCCTAAGCTTGGAAGCGACAAGGGAGTTCCACTCTGAGTCAACTATAGCATCTACCCGATGCATCTGCATATAGGCTTTCTAAACAATTGGTTGAAACTCCCATAACTCTTTCTTAGCTATTGGTTGTGCCTCAAATAAAGCATTCAGCCCATTGTCTGCTTGTTGGATCTGGTCAAACTTTTCCTGCTGCTCCAGCGAATCCATGGTGATGGAAACTTCCTCATTAAGCGACTGGATCTTTGTACGCAAGTCTTCCAGATTCTAGTTGCATCGTGAAATGATACCCATCCAGCCACTAAATTATAGAAAAATCCTTTTGCATTCTACAGTTTTCTTGTGCAGGGTTGCTCTTGCATTATTTTCTTCGAGCACAACTCTTTCCATTTTCTCTTGAAGCTTCTCCGGTTGATATTCTTCTTCCTACTAACTCTCCCACAATTGTGCTTCAAGGATCTCTGTGCGAATGTACAACTTCGACCATGCTACTTGGAGTAGCTCAATCTTCTCCACCGGCTCTCTTGTTGCACTGGATTCAGGCAATTGGGGTGTTTTCCTTTGTATTATTGGCCAAGCTTTTGCAAGCTTTTCTTGGACCTTTTCCATTTTCTACTCCACCTAGATCTTTGCATACTCCTCATGCATCTGGCATGCTAGTGCAATGAGAGCTTCCTCCTTACAAAAATCTGCTTCTTGTTCATCCTACTGGAGCCTCTGCTCTAGTTGATCATTTGAGGCTCTGATCATCCCTATTAGTTGCACTAATGGCCATTGAGCAAGGTCACCAGAAGAAGTAGTGGCCTCCCTTGGTACTTAGACCTATTGTGGGAGTCCACTAGTCATTGAGTGTTCCAATGGTGTCTCCACCTCTTCCTCCCCTATAGATGGATATTGCGGTGGCTACGCAAGTCTCATCCTCACCACTGATGGAAGGAACATAAGAATCTATGTTTACATTAAGAAAAGTTGCACCAACTCTGCACACTCCTGTGGTTTTGGAGTATTATATCTAGTTGTTCTTCCAACAAAATTGAAGTCTATCCCAATGTTGATTCAAGTTCCTTCTGAACCTCTGGAACTTCTACCTCTTTCTAGACCACAGTTTATTTGGTTCCGCCTCTTTGGATGGCACTCTCAACATTAATTATTGAGAGAGAGTGTTGAGGGCTTGGGGATTGTGGTATAGGGACAATTTGAGTCTCTGATGAAGGTGGAGTGTCCTGGATTGGAACAAATGGAATAATTGACTAGCTTAGGACTTTAGGGGTCAAGCTAGTGAGTTCTTGTATCTGCTTGGGTAGTTTGGGGAGATCCAATGTTGGATTAATGAGAGGGGGGGGTGAATCAGTAATAGAGAAATTTAATCCTTTTTATCCATATAATCCAAGTGTTATATCAATGTAAAATTATCATCCAATAACAGCAGAGAAATGAAAAATCATACATATACACAAAAAACCAGTGTTTTATGTGGAAACCAAAAGAAAGAGAAAACCATAGAATGTTTTTTCTTATATGTCTTGAAGAATTACATCCATTGGAAGCACCAACTTCCTTCGTTTTCCAGCTGCAACTAGAAGGAGGCTCCAACCCCCTTGTTTCTTAGGTTGCAACCTAAAGGAAGCTCCAACTCCCCTATTCTCTGGCTACAACCAAAAGGAGGCTACAACCCCCTATGTTCTCCAGCTACAACTAGATGGTGGCTACAACCACCTGTCCTTGCCCTTTCCAACCACCCTAAAGTAGAAGTAGAATGATGGAACCATTGTCACACTATCACTGTGAGATATACCATTGTAAACTTGTACCAATAAATGTGAACCATGCATCAACCATGCATCAAATTGTACCTCAACCTGTAATCAACCTATACCATAAACAAGTGCATCAACCATGCACCAACCTGTACCAAACAACCTATAATAAACTTGTACCATAAACAAGTGCATATAACCATGTACCAAGTATGTACCAAAAATGTGTCAACTACTCATCAACTATGACTCATCAATATGTACCAAAATCATCAACTATACACCTCATGTATGTGACAACTCATCAACTACTTGTCTCAACCATGTACCCAACATGTACCTTAACCAAAATCCCTCATCAATTTCATCATCCAAAT
>SNQJ01S0108396.1:23491-45719 GCA_010110895.2 Picea sitchensis
ATAAAAATATTCATATTCCTCATCTATCAAAGTTAATATCATAATAAATAATAATAAAAAGAAAAGACATACATAAGAATGAAATTTTTTTAAATTTAATATCATAATAAATAATAATAAAAAGAAAAGACATACATAAGAATGAAATCTTTGTAAATTTAATATCATAATAAATAATAATAAAAAGAAAAAACATACATAAGAATGAAATCTTTGTAATAAAATTAAGAAGTGATAAATAATAATCAAATATTTTTATATGGTAAAACTAATCACAATTTTAAGTTGTGGTAGAAGAGATTTTACCTATTCAATAGGTTATAAATAGGGAGTAAACATGAATGTAAACCAATAGCCATGGGTAGGATCAAGCATGGAATTGGAAGTTTGTATTTTTACTTTCAAAAAATATTTAATACCTAGATTTACTTACAAAAGTAAAAAAATTACATTCAATTCAAATTAAAAGTTATAATTTTGACATGTGTTTATTTGTATAAAGTGTTATTAAGTTTGTATTTTTACTTTCAAAAAATATTTAATACCTAGATTTAAATACAGAAGTAAAAAATTACATTCAATTCAAATTAAAAGTTATAATTTTGACATGTGTTTATTTGTATAAAGTGTCATTTTTTTAAGACATATATTAAATGAAATAAATGAAAAGAGAGTAAAAGAAAAAGAATTAAAAGTTATAATTTTAACATGTGTTTATTTGTATAAAGTGTCAATTTTTCTTAGAAAATATATGTATAAAGTGTCAATTTTTCTTAGAAAATATATATTAAATGAAACAAATGAAAAAACGGTACAAGAAAAAGAATTAGAATGGGATGGAAGTTTACAATGTCTTTTAATATTAGATGAAGGCAACCAAAGAATTGGATAAAAGTAGGTTAAATGTACTAATTAAAGAGAGGATTTGCTAAAATGTATACTCACAATTAAGTTTTTATGAGTTTCTTTCTACTAAATATGATTGATTAGACTTGAATGTTTTCATTTCCATAGTTTTAGTTAATATGGTTGTTTTTATACAATAAATAATTATAAAAATGTTATATAAAATAAAGTGAGGTCAAAAAGTTTAATAGCAAAATGAAGGGTAATCCAAAAGTTTCACTATCATAAAATTAACCAATAGATTACCAAATAGGTTTTTAGTAAAGATGGGCTACCTTTATCTAATAAATAATTCATAAAAGTGTTAATGAATTTATGCGTCATATAAAATGAAGAGTTGTTAAACAAGTAAAAAATGAAGAGTTGTTAAACAAGTAAAAATGAAGTGTAGCCAAAAGTTTAACCGTTATAAAATTTTCATGTAAACCTAGTCGTCCAAAAAAATGTTCATTTTCATTTTTACTCATTTTTGAAGAAGTGCAACTTGCATATTAAAATTTCATAAGAAGGGTTATTCTTCAAAGTGTCCATCACCGTATGTTTTTAATGAGTGACACATCCATGTATAACTTTGTTTTTGTTGCAACTTGTTCATTGGGCAGATCTCCACACATGGGAAGGACTTTTACTTTGCTCACCATGTCGAGTTGAAATTGGTGACAAAGTGGTGAAAGAGTGAACTTATATGATTTTGAGTTTTATTTTCTCATGTATTTTATTAATGCTTTGTGAGAAAAAGGTCTCATGCATTTCTTTTATGCTTTTATGAGATGCTCATGCATTTAATTATGCTTTATGAGCTTTCAGAAAAACTCATACATTATTATTCACTTTTGATGTAAAATGATTAATACTTGTGAGGTAAATTAGACTCACTTATATATCATTAAATTATAATTATGGAAATTGATTTTATATGAGAAACCACCTCACATCAATTTTCCAATTTTCTCACTATTAGGTTGAGAGAACCAAGGGCTTGGTTGAAGAGTCTTTTGGTGGTTTTGAGACTTTTCCCATTTTTCAGCCTGAGATAGTTTGAGATCCTACATTCATGGATCTTGTTTTTCCTCTTTTGTAATTAGATCCTATTATTGTGGATCTAAGAATTAATGTTCTTTTTTAAGACAGGGTGAGGAAAAACTGTATAATGCCTTATGTGAGCCCTTTGAGGACAGAAAGAGAAATGAGGAATTAATGAGGGGAGTTAGAGAGCCATAGTGCTACTACTCCTAAGTATTGAGAGACTTATTCATGTAAGGAATTATCCTTCTTGATGTATGGAGAGAGATATGAGTGTGAGTAGTCTTCTTGAATCCTCGCTCAAGGAGAAGGTGTCTCTTATGTAATCACTAATGAGAAGGTTCGAACAAATTTTGAAGAAGGAATGAAAACAATCTGTATTCCAATTGAAACGGGTCCGGAGATGTAGCCCAGGAGGGGTGAACTCTGTTACCAACATTGGTTGTTTCTCTCTTGTCTTTTCATATGCTTATTCCATTTTGAGTTCATGTGTCTTATGTACTATTGTTTAAAATCATGGTTAATAATGGACTCATATGCCCTTTAATCCTTATACAAATAATTCACCGGAAAATGATTCTTGATTTAAAACTTGTGTAGAGTAAGTACTCGCCCATTTTCAGATCAAGTGGCTTAAGAGCAGGCTGACTGCTTTGCAGGATGGGCAAAGGAGCGAAGCGAGTAGAAAGACTTCAAGAATTAGAAGAGATAAATCACAGCATCTAAGCTGAAAACGCGGAGTTGATGAGACTTTTGCAGGTTGCAGAAGAAGAGAAGCAAAAGGTTCAAGAGAGATCTCAGCTTCATGGAGAAGTCCTCAACGGAATTATTGAAGAACTGCAACTCGAATTGCAGTTGGCTAAGTTGCAACATGGTGAACGAATGGAGGACAAAGATCTTTCTATCGTGGATGCACAAACTCAAACCTAGGTATATGATGTTTCTTCATGTTCGATTTTTTCTCAGTATGAAACTAACGTGTGCATGAATATCCTCACGAAGATGGGATAAAGAGGAGGTGGACTTGGCATTCATGGCCAAAGATTCACTCAGCCATTAGAGGTGGTACAAAGACCATGATTTGCAGGTTTGGGATACGGTCAAGAGGAGATTGGAGAGTGCTCAAAGTCCGTTGAAGCAAGATCCACTTCAAAAACCATTGGATTCCAAGAGAGGAGTCAAATCATCTATTCAGTGAAGGTATAAGGGTCATGTTCAGTAAAAAAAAATCTTTGATTTTAAGAAGCATGATTCTTGCAAAATGCATTCTTTCACTTGATCTTCTAACCGTGATGTAGCCAAAAATCACAAGAAGAAAGTTTGGGTAGAGAAAACCACACTAGAAAGTTTGGGAAGTAGGACAAATCAGAAACCACACCTTTCAAGTCATCATGTCAGGAAGTTGAATGGAAAATGAAGAAAATATTGCGGCCATTGTAATCTAAGTTGTCATTGGGAGAAGAAGTGTTGGAAGCTTCATCCCGAGCTTCTTCACACACCAAGCAAGAAATTTGTGTAAGCATCCACAAAAAGAGAGGTTGCACAAAAGGTGATAGAACATGTGGTCAATGTTCCTGCACCAGTCCCTGAAGAAACCCAGTTGAAAGAAAAGGGCACCTTCAATTGGTTGGGCAAGAAGTGGTTATCATTTCTGCAAAATTGAAATCTTTCTATGAGTTAACATGTTCTGCAGCCTAGAACAAAATTTTCGACATCCACCAAGAGCGTGGATGACCGCATAAAGAAAACACCAGGGATAATGAAGAGAAGGAAGAGACTGTGTAACTCGAAAGACATTGATGACATCTCATTCTCCATGGATGGAAGTGGTTCTGCCTTTCGTGGTGTCGATGAGTAGACGTCAGGTCGTCCAATTAGAGATGATTTCAGAAGAAAAAAATAAAAAATATATCGAAGCCTTGATGTAATTTCTTCTGTCTTCTATCATCAGTGAATTCTCAGACGTGATCTCACCTGTCAAAATCGCCCGCCTCACTCAAGATCGTGAGATGAACACCGCCAACAACGAAATATATCTGTAAGAGATCTACAAGAGGTCGAGACGGTTGTTGAGCTTAGAGTGTTATTCATTCGATTGTTAATCTGTTGAACAAAGGAAAAGATGGATCGGGTGGAGGTCACGCATTTGTTTCATCTGCATCAACAGTATTCCAGGAATGCATTTGTTTCCTAGGTTCTGAAAACGCAATAAATCTCTTCACGAAATCTGAATTCTGTCTTCCGTCTACAGTGCCTTAATTTACAGGCTTATAACGCTTTCAGCGATTCAGACTTACAATTGTTTTGAGAACCGTTCCACCAGCTACGTAAAGCATGAAGAGATATCATTTATGGTGGAGAATATAATGGCGATGGACGTGAAGAAGATCCTGCGAATGTATCCTTGCATACCATTGCAGTTGTTGCACCACCTCTTTCTGAATATGCATTTGACAAATAAATGTTTTATGTGCTACAACAAGACTTCGTTGATCGCTAAAGCACCAAAGACAGGATTTGAACCACCAATAGGTTGAGTTTCTCCGTGGAAATGGCTATTTATTTTCTGTCAAACTTCGTTGTCAATCCCGGAGGAATCGCATGACGAATTCGCTAGCGTTTCACGTATTCATGAGTTGAATGTGGCAGCGTTTTGAGTTTTAGTTCATGTCACATCTATAAGTTTCAAGATCGGTAGCCACGTTGTTTTTCACAGCTGGGAATGGTTACACATGGATAAATCGGCTGACAAGTTGTTCCGGGCATTATGAGGAGTCTAAAATCAATACTGCGGTTTGAGAAATTCCCTCGATCTTCAAATCTGTGGACGAGATTCCAGGAAGAATATGCATAGAGTTTGGAATGATCCTTTCAAGTCTCAACTATGATTTCAAATCGGTTTGTTGGCACTAACTTCGAGCGGGGAAAAATGAGAATGAGCTCCTTAAATGTGTCATCTGAAGCGACAATATATCTATCATCATGCTCGCTCATTAGCATAGGATCAATGCTCGCTTCCTACTCGTATGATCGATGAGTAATGAGATGGTGAGAAAGCCAGCAGAAGACGCGATTTTAAATCGTCAAAGAGCACGAGCCTTTCTTTGAATTCAGATCTGAATTGCAAATGGTGGGGATGGAAATCGGCCCAAGATTCGATGAAGCAATTACAGCTAGCTCAATTCTAAAATGTCTCGTTAGATATTGTAGCTCTATCCAAGTGGAGGAGAGATTGCAATTGATGGCCATTAATTTTGTCATTGTTGAGCCCATTCAGCGATCTGCATTGGCAGATTCTGTGAAACTTGATTTCTCGTTTTGGAGGTTCGATCTCAATTTATTAATAATGTCATCACTGTTGTAGTACTGCTCATGTGAAGGCACATGATTTGCATGTCAATGTCGCAAGGATATTTCGATGCATTGCTCGATGTTGAATAAGGAAAGCATGGGAGAGAATCGATCTCTTAATATCGATGACTTCCGGATGGCACAATCTCATATTCAAATGAATATGTGAACACGTGACGCGAGCCAAAATTCTGGTCGAGATGTAGGTCTCCTTCGACGGATTTTAGACAGCGACAAGAGAGTCCAGGAGGCTGCTTGTTCATCCTTTGCTACTCTTGAAGATGAGGCTGCAGAAGAGTTGGCATGAGTGCATCCCACAGCTTCTGCAGAGCACCATCAACATTTCACCTTGTGGTTCTGTCATTCTCTGTTGAGGGCAGAGACATCAATTCGACACCGCAACTTTGGTAGCCAATTCAAGTGTTGGGCGGTGAGTGATGATCGAATGAAATAGTCATAGACTCCAATAAGCGCAGGAGAAGAAGAATTTTTCATTTAGACAACAATTGCATCCTTAACTTACAGTACAGTCCATTGCACCAACTTCGAGTGCACAATTTGTGTGAGAAGTTTCTACAAGCTCGCGTTTAAGTATTTATGCATTCACTCGAGTGACTAGACGGTCATCAACAACATCGGAAAAAGGGGAGTGGTGGTATCCTTGAATGTTGATGTCACAAGACTCTGGCGCGATGGAGGTCTCTGACTGCATTAAAGGTGACGAGGATTCAAGCCTGGACCTATTTCTTGCTAGAATTCTTAGAAGTGCCCAGTCACACGATGTGGGTATGTGTTTGATACCCATGTAATTGCATTCATCCATTAGGGTTTTTTATGTCTAGCCATATTTTAGCCGAAAAGATGGCTAGCAAGCGTATAAAAATGCCAGAATTAGGCATGGACTTGGGCCGATGAATGAGATCGACAAAAGGATTATAGCTATACTATAATCCACTTCGCATATAAATGTAACCTAATCTTGGGAAATGAAAAATAGGTGTGTATCATTGCCAATAACAACGTTGCTACAACCTTCGATAGGAAGCAAAGAATTGATTACTATAAGAGTCTCAAAAAAGTTGTAGTGAATCGTGGTGGGGTAGAATATGGTCAGTGTCAACACCTCTTATCGAGGTCGATCATGAAGATGGCCCTTGCACTACAGTCCTCACGTGGATGGAACCTCTCATTTATGTCACTTCACTTACTAGTTAATTTTTATTTTATCTCTATGGAGTTTGAGACCATAGAGTCTAACCACTAGTGCATTTTTATATTGCCTTGTAAATTTGATGATGAAGCATTGTAAAAGGCTTGTTTATGTAGCCACTCTTAAGTGAGGGAGAGTTAATTTTTATTTTATCTCTATGGAGTTTGAGACCATAGAGTCCAACCACTAGTGCATTTTTATATTGCCTTGTAAATTTGATGATGAAGCATTGTAAAAGGCTTGTTTATGTAGCCACTCTTAAGTGAGGGAGAGTTAGAGTTACTTTTCTTTTTGGGCCTAAGCTTTTTGGCTTCTTTGTAATCATCATGTAATCAGTGGAATGAGGCGATTTGCCTAAGCCATTTTGGTATTCCTTGTAAACTTGTCCAAAGAGTGTATTCATAAACTATTGGTAAATATGATGCTTCAAAAGTTGTAATCCAGGTATATCAGCTACAGGTTGCAAATTTATATAGATGTGGGCTTTGACATTTCAGCTCTGAAGAACATAGGTGAAGGAGACATGGGTGTGCCTTTTTCCAGACATTTGCTTTGCAGCAGTTGCAGGTGTTGGCTTTGCATTCTGATTCTGAAGTACGTGGGTGAAGGAGTCTTGAAGGAATGTGCCTTTTGACATTTGCATAAAGATATAGTTGATACTTTTGGAGACCAAAAGGTTCTTTTGTGGGGAGGCGTGATCCAGGCGGATCTCCACACTTGGGAAGGACTTTTAATTTGCCCACCATGTCGAGTTGAAATTGGTGACAAAGTGGTGAAAGGGTGAACTTATATGTTTTTGAGTTTTATTTTCTCATGCATTTTATTAATACTTTGTGAGAAAAAGGTCTCATGCATTTCTTTTATGCTTTTATGAGATGCTCGTGCATTTAATTATGCTTTGTGAGCTTTTGGAAAAACTCATACATTATTATTCACTTTTGATGTAAAATGATCAATACTTGTGAGAGAAATTAGACTCATGTATTTATCATTAAATTATAATTATGAAAATTGGTTTTTATGTGAAACAACCTCWCACCAATTTTTCAATTTTCTCACTATTAGGTTGAGAGAATCAAGGGCTTGGTTGAAGAGTCTTTGGGTGGTTTTGAGACTTTTCCCATTTTTGAGCCTRAGATAGTTTGAGATCCTACATTCATGGATCTTGTTTTTCCTCTTTTATAATTAAATCTTATTATTGTGGATCTAGGAATTAATGCTCTTTTTTAAGAGAGAGTGAGGAAAAACTATATAATGCCTTATATGAGCCCTTTGAGGGGAGAAAGAGCAATGAGGAATTAATGAGGGGAGTTAGAGAGCCATAATGTTATTACTCCTAAGTATTGAGAGACTTATTCATGTAAGGAATTATCCTTCTTGATGTATGAAGAGATATGAGTGTGAGTAGTCTTCTTGAATCTTCATTGAAGGAGAAGGCATCTCTTATGTAATCACTTATGAGAAAGTCCCAACATCTTTTGAAGAAGGAATGAAAGAAATTTGTATTCCAATTGAAGCAGGTTCGGAGACGTAGCCTAGGAGGGGTGAACTCTGTTACCAACATCGGTTGTCTCTCTCTTGCCTTTTCATATGCTTATTCAATTTTGAGTTCATGTGTGTTCTGTATTATTGTTTAAAAGCATGGTTAATAATGGACTCATATGCCCTTTAATCCTTATGCAAATAATTCGTCAGAAAACGGTTCTCAATTGAAAACTTGTGTAGAGTAAGTACTCGTCCATTTTCAGATCACTTGTGTTCAAGTTTTGAAGCGGACTCTAACAGCATGCAAAGTGAGGCACCTCATAAATGCATAATACTATGTAGAGTTTTAATACTAACGATGAAAAGAAGGAATGACTCGAGAATAAAATGTCCTCCCTTTCACACTACATTGATTCTATAATTTTTGGACAAAGAGCATCTAGATATCATATTAGATTTGAATAAAAAATGAGTAAATGTTGAGCTTAATCTTATCTGACAATTTGTTTTTACTGTGAGGGTCTTTAAAGTTTATTTAGTACCATCCAAACTTTCATTGATGTGATGCAAGATAAGTGGAAGATAAGACTCTTCATGTGCTAGAGGAAAATTAAAATTGTATTCCTCATTTGTTTTCTAGAATATCATTTGATATTACCTATCTATTTCTATTTCCTTTCTAGAATATCATTTAATATTACCTATATATTTTCTCAAACCATCCATGGCATCACTAAAACCATGGTGGTATTTTCATCATCAATTACCTACACTACCTTCCAAGTTCAATAGCCAAAGGATTTGTACTTTGTCTTTTTTTTCTATGTAATTATTTGAATTCTTGCTATGCTTGATTTCAGTGTTTTAAATTATGTTGGTATTTATCTTCTTTTGAATCATCCCTAGCATGCCCAAGAATCTAACATTATTTCCATCATAAATTCTCTAGAATTGTTTGTAAGGCCTTTTGTTCTTAAACTATATTTGTAGAGCATTTTTATTCTTAGAAGGCATTCTTTGAATTCTTGTTGCACTTAAATTGTGTCTTCATTTCATTATGTATTTTCTACCATATTTTGTTAGAAGTTGATGTCCAATAATGTGCCTTTGAATCTTTAGTTATTAATGTTGCTTTTAGGTTCCTATGTTCACTATTGAGTGTATATTCACTATTAAATATCGTAGTGAAGGGAAATAGTGAAGTGCTCTGAATTTGTGGAGCATCTACTTCTATTTTTGAGAGGTATGAAATGAAATTTCTTTGCCTTCTTCATTTGGAAACATGTGGGTCATCCAAATTTGGATTTCATTGTTTCTATTGTTGCAATCAATTAAATAATGATTAAACATAAATAAAATTATGAAATCAAACTTTTTTTTCTTGGAGGGCTCACAAATATATCTTTCTAGATTAATTCAATAATTCACTCACATATTTGGGGTTGAATAGAAAATAAACACACTACAAATATATATTTTTAATTATCTTCATAATTCTATACAGAACATGCTACAGTGACGTGCATTTTCTCTAGTGTAATAGACAAAATATTTGGAAGCATCTTTAAATCTGTAAACTTTTCTTTTACAATTATGCTTATGATCTTTGAATAATTGAATCTATGCTTTGAGAATGCTAAGGTGATATTTTGCAGGAAACTTTGTCAATGTTAAGGTGATATTTTAGATTTACTAATTTCTCTACTAAGCATAAATTTGATTGGAAATGTAATATTTTATTTAACACATTTTTATACATGTTAAAGACAATGTATATTGTAATTTTTTTTTAGTCAAATAGTATTGACTTTCAATTAGTTGCTTGAGATTGCATAAGGATTTCAAAAGATTGTTAATTTTCTTTTATTAATTTTATTTTTTATAAAAATAAAAATAATTTTATTAATTTATAAAATTTGAAATACCTAATTTTCTATTGGTTGAGTACAACTATAAAAAATTATCATTTTCTTTCATATTTTTATACATTTGAAGTAAAAAAATGACAACATTTAATAAAAAAATTCAATCTATAGTGATTCACATACAAATAAAATGAACAAAAAAAAACAATAAAAAGATTCATCACAAAACAACAATATATACATCTTTATTCTTATTTTAAAATCTGAAAGTCAAAACATTACAGTTATAGCTCATCAAAAATTTGCAAAATTGAGCATCGTCTTCAAAGGCATCTTAAAACTAATCAACAATATCATATATCTCAAATTCATCATTCTCAACAGACACATTATCATCTTCTTCGACGTCATTTTGTGCTTCCATTGTGTCATTTTGTTCTTCCATTGACTCTTTGATATCCGCAAGTTCTCCAAAGTGATCATTTCCAATCATTCCTTGAAATGGTACTTGAGGTTCCTTTGACAATTTTGCCACCTTTGATTAACTAAAATCTCATTTCCTCAAGCCTTGACTTCTTGCATTTCATCTGGAAGAGATGGAATAGCATTAATTCTTTGTTGAATAAAACTGTACTGCACTGGGTCACTTTCAATGGCTATGCAATTCCTTCCTTTTTGTAGGCAACACGCTAATGTTGTACCTAATCACCAAATACAAAATAAATAATGAAGTTAGATACTGTAAAAAGACATAAATTAAAAATAATATAAGATTGAAATATGATTTCATAAATATTAGATCATAATTCTTACCTGAACTCGAGAACAAATCCAAAACCCAATCTCCTTCATTTGAAAATGTATCTATAAGATAATTAATTAATTCTTGTGGTTTTTGATAAATGTTAACCATCTCCCATTTCAAATATTTGTCTTCATAGTTTAGTTTTCTAACCACAATAGTGTATACCAATATACTACTAGGAGTCTCTTCATCCTTTGCATTGACAATAATAGAATTACAAGAATCATCTTTTGTCCAGGTTGCAAGATGTATACTCTCAAAATCACGTTTAAATGATTCTCTATTGGAGCTTTGAATATTAGGCATGTACATGTAACATAAATAAGTGTAAATTCAATTACCTTGTGAATTAATAAAATTGTTTTCTAATCTTAATTGATAAACATACACTTTCAATATCTTACCAAATAAATTGCAACCTTGTGTTTACTTTCCCCTTTGAAGCTTGATTGTACTAATCATTGTTGTGTGTCTGAATGAAATACTAGAAATCTCCAAAATGGTGATGTTGTAACTTTCGTAAATCTCATAACCACTTTATTGAAAGCCTTGTAAGTATAAGGCTCAGTATCGTATCCAATGTTTTGGATATTATAACCATGAGGGATATCCGCAATAACTATGGAGTATTCTTTTTTAGGAACAATATTTGCAAGTTGTTCACAATCACCTAATATCACTTTATATTGAACAATGTTGAGCCCATTCCAAATGTAGTGACAAAGGGTGTCATCAAGTTGAACATTTTGAACGCGTCTCATTTTTTCTCTTTCAAACTTGGTTTTTTGAATAAAACTTTTGAAAGTTTCAGGTACTCCATCTGCATTCTTCTTTGACATCTTTAATGAAACAAACAAACATATAGTTATATATCTATAACTATTAAAATAGAGATAAATTAACTTACAAAAGAATAATATGAATGTAATAAATCAATATACATTTTTTAATGCAACAAAAAATTGTTTAAATATTGTTGAAGAGCTTGAATCTGGATAGTTGAGTTTAACATCATCCAAACTTTCTTCATTCAACATCTTGACCATTTCCTCTTGTATTCTCATATACACCTTGTGACTAAATAAAACAAAAATAATGATATATATAACAAAATACTTAGAACATTGATATGTTAAACTGAAAAAATTAATTTTCTTATCCTAACATAAATAAAAATAACTCAACAAACTTACTTTTTAAATTCATCACACATTTCTTCCATTGACAATTCTCCCGACCTAACACGTGATAATATAGTTATGATAAGTTTATCATCCTTCACTCCTTGTATTGATCTCCAAAGTGTTATAGTCATATCATCTCGAAAAAAAATTATGTCAGGATCTGTCTTACTTGTGCCACATATCAATGGTTTAGCCTTCTTAACTCTCTGATTTTTTATACTAATATTTTTCCATAGGGTGAAGATCTCATCTATCAAATCTCATACCTGTCCAGTTCTAAATCCCAATTGAAAATAGTTATCCACAACTCTAAATATAGCACTTCTTTTGTATTTTCATCATCAAGTGGGAATCCTATTTCCATACAACATTGCTTATGAAACTTGACATCAACATTTGATCTCTCCCCACGACATATTTCAGAAAATTCATTATGGATAAATCTCACCCTTTGAATGAAAGTCACAGACATTATGTACTCATTGTTTGTGCTATGATCTCATGCCAATAACTTTGCTTCTGAATCTGTTAAACCGACATAAATTATACATTTGACTGTCTCAAAAAGAGAATTATTGGGATATTCTTGTATCAATTCTCTTCTAGCCTCTGCATAATAATTTCCTCCAATCACATAATATTTGTAGTCAAAACATTTTGATCTATCAAATACTTCCCTCGTGGGAACTTCCATTGGGTCAACAAGAACTAGGTAGTCAACCACATGTGTATATGGATTGTACCTAATGAATGCTTTCAAATTGTGAATATGCAAGTGATGCAGTTTTATAATTTGATATTTTTCTTGCCCTTCTGTGGGTTTATAAAGTTGTTTCACATTCAACTAAAATTTGTGGCCATCATCAACTAAGTTCGTCATCCTCATTCTATTTTGAATGGCATTTTGTGTTGTTTTCATAATACCATCCTCTAGATCAACACCTGGTGTTATTATTTCTTTGTTGTCTTTAGGACTTTCACTATAATACTCTGAGCTAACGATGGCTTTTTGAACATTATCAATATTTGTTTTCTTCCTCTTATGATTTAAATGTGTTTCATCTAAATCAATGATTTCTTCATAATCAATAGGAATAGACTCATCATCAGCCATCGCTCTTTTGCATTTATCTTGTTTATTCTTTTTGTGAGGAGTGATAACCTCATTGGGACCAATCTCAACAAAATATTCATTTGGAGTTTCCTCATTTTCAAATGTAACCCTTTTAGGATTTCTAGACTGAGAATTTTTCTTTCTTCTTTCATGTCCTTCTCTGTCTACTCTTGCAGGTTCAACCTCTATTACTTTATGTTTCTTTTTCCTTCCTTCTTGTGTCTTTTCAATATGAAAAGTGTTGATGACATCCATGATATTATTCTCTATAGAGTAAATCCCCACTAACATATATGAAAGTCGTTCAGCAAAATCCTGTAAAAATAAAATATAACATTTTCATGTTAAATAAAATTAAAACATTACCATGATACTAAAAATAATAAATGACACAAAAATAAAAACAAAAAACTTACATTGTTTTTCTCAATGTCGTCAACGATGGATGCACATAATTCTGAAAAACATTCATTCTTGTTATAATTGCTCAATTTGAAACAATATCTAAACTTGATACAAGTTATGCCTTGTTTGACAAGTGCATAGACAATATTTGKGGTTAGCACCAAACATATATCTCGTAACAAGCCAAGTGCCTGATAATTTCCTTGCACATGTTCTAATTCGGCATAATACAAATATATATGATCTCCATTGTTGCCTTGCTTGTCTTTAACAAACCAAGAATATTCYAGTTTGTTTTCACCTTTCATGGATTTCCACTCTCTAACATTCTTCATTGCCCTTGATAGCTCAGGTGTTATGCTATCATTTTGTTGCCTAACATTCATGGAGGTTCCAGTTGCAATTTTGGATGTCATTATTCCAGGTCGTGATCCAGATATATTCTTAGATAATCTATTTCCTGTCATTTTCCTATAAGATAAAAAAATAAAAAAAATTAGGCTTTTTACATTATAATAAACTTAAAAATAAACATTGAATATAAGAACTAATTTAAAAAAAATAAAATTGATCCATGGAGTTATTAGGCTTAGCCCCCCCGTAGCCAAGCCCTGAACATTGCCCAATGACCACCATGGGCCAAAACTAAAAAAATGTAAGTAAAAAAAATAAATAAATAAATAAATTTTTTTACAAAACTATACCTAAATTTTACCTTCTTTTTTCTTTTTCTTTCAAAAAATCTTAAGGATTTTGTTAATTTTTTTTGAAAAAGGTCTCAATTTTTTTTTAAAAAAAGTTAGAAAAAATCAGAAAACATCTAAAAAAATTTAAGGTTTTTTAATTTTCACATGAAAAATTATTATGACATTCAAAGATGATCTTATAATTGTTGTTTTGGTAAATGGTAAAAATTTTAAAAATAACTAACCTCTGAAATGGTAGATTCTCCTCGAATGTCTTCTCGATGTTTCTCTCTTGTAGCTTGCTCCAAATCCAATACTACCCACGATATCACACAATGTAAAAAAATAAAACAAGATTGTGTATATATAACACATATGATATAAATTATTGTTAGTATAACTAATGTGGGATAAATTAAAATTAGGTATATTGTCTACATATATACCTAAAATTATATGGATCATCGCTATGTTTAATGAATGTGGGATAAATAAATAAACATGAGAAATATTATATTTAGCATGTAAATAATGAAATAAAAGAGTAAAATTTGTTTTAATTTTTAAGAGAAAAAAAATGGAGGGAAAATTATTTTTTTTTTTGGGGGAGGGGGGGATTTAGAGGGAAAAGATTATTATGCAAATTATAAGAATGCCATTGGGAGGGTGAACATTTGTATAATTTTATGTTGTTAGAGAGAAGGGATGGCTTCGTCAGATAAATAAGATTTTATTTCTGAGACATAAACAAATTGTTCGCATACCTCTTTTGTTGGGACTAGGAAATGTGATAGGAATGTTTGTAATGCAAATGAGGCGACGTATTTTTCAGCTAGTCAGAAGTTTGATCATAGTGCAAGCAATTTTATTCAACATGTTCCTCATGAAAGTCCTAAATCATAGGAATTTGAAGGCACCGATAATGAAGAGGAGGAAAATGATGGTGATAAATTTATTCAACAGTTTAATAGTAATGAAAATAATCAAAATGTAGGTCAAAGTGGAAACTATGACCAACGTTTAAATGATTGGGATGAAAATTTTCCTCCAAGCAAGGAGTTTCAAGGTACCGATGAAGATTTCCAAGGCACCAATGAACATGATGGAGAATTTCCCGCAAGTGGAAATTTT
The DNA here is from genome assembly GCA_010110895.2 of Picea sitchensis. Taxonomy (NCBI): domain Eukaryota; kingdom Viridiplantae; phylum Streptophyta; class Pinopsida; order Pinales; family Pinaceae; genus Picea; species Picea sitchensis. The sequence continues at coordinate 38,657 of SNQJ01S0108396.1, forward strand.
AAAAGCAGTGAAGATGATTACGACAAAGGTGGACACTCTTTCCCCTTGTGGGGAATTTAAAGACAACAATGTTGGTGATGATGGATTTCCTCCAAGTGAGGATTTTGAAGGTACTGATGAAGATTTTCCTCTAAGTGAGGATTTCCAAGGAACAAATGAGGATGATGAAGAATTCCATCCAAATGGGGATTTTAAAAGTAATGATTACGATTATGAAAATGTTGGATAGTCTTTCCGGAATGAGGAATTTAAAGGAAACAATGTTGGTGATGATGATTTTCCTCTAAGTGAGGATTTTCAAGCCAGTAATGAGGATCATGAAGAATATCTCATAAGTGGGGATTTTCAAAGTAGTGAATATGATTACACCATTGGTGGACACTCTTTCCCGAGTGATAAATTAAAAGGCAACAATTTTGATGATGTTGATTTTCCTCCAAGTGAGGATTTTCAAGACACTGATGAAGATTTTCAAGGCACTAAGCAAGATAGTGAAAATTTTCACTCAAGTGGAGATTTTGAAAGCAATGAAGATGATTATGTCAATGGTGGACACAATGTTGATGATGATTTTCCTCCAAATGAGGATTTTCAAGGTACCGATGACGATGATGGAAAATTTTCTCCAAGTGAGAATCTTAATGGCATTAACAGTCCTATGGGTGATGATGATTTTCCTTCAAGTGAATATTTTCATGGAAGATCCAATGACATTGGTGAGGATGGTAATAATGTTTCTAGTGATTTTGATATTCCTCTCATGAACAAGATTATCAATGAAGATAATGGACCTAGGAATAAATATCATGTTCTCAATCATTCAGCTGCAACAAATCAAGGTGATCGACATTCTCTAGTTCAGTCTCCTGACAATGTTTTGCTTGATATTCCTTCCGCTGATAAGGAAAATCCTTCTAATGAGGATGATGAAATAGTGGATACATTGCAAAGAAACATTGTGTCTAGGACCATGACTAGACCTTTTAATATCAACCCAAATCATTCTAGTTATACAAGGTCTAAGAAAGAATTTCTCACTAAATCAATTTCCATAAGTGAATTGATTTCAAATGAATGTTGTCAAAAGAATTGTTTGGAAAGCATGGACAACATGTATGCCTTGAATAAAAGGAAGACATATTTGTCAATGAATAAGAGCATGCAAAATTCATATTTCATGGGATGCATGATATCCACCAGTACATGATATGATTATCGCATTCAGAATATTTTACTTTGTAGAAAGGATTTCAAAAAAATTTACTCAATTGGTAATCTTCGTCTATTAAGATTCCAGACAAGGTTGGAAAAAGATCCTTCATTTTATTCAAAGGTACATCACAGATGAGAGAGTGGGCCATTGACAAACACTACATTGTCATGGATGCATGATTTATTTTCCAAACATGGAGAGTGTATGCCAAATAGAGACACAATACATATTCCAGATAATTTCTCAGGGAGGGAAATATACAACTTGTACAGAGGATATGCTGAAGGTGTTGAAGGAAATGGTAATTGTATTACATATGCATATTTTACAAGAACATGGAAGAAACCATTCAACAATGTATGTATTCCTAAGAATTCAAGGATGGGGATTTGCAGTATATGTGCTACTCTTAAATCAAGAAGAGATAAATATGAAGGGGCAGAAAGAGGTATGTATTTATACCTTCTTCTTTTTTAAATGAATAGTTATCAACTATGAAAACATATGATCAATATTTTCATTTTATTTCATGTGCAGATTCCATAGTCAAAGCACTTTGAGAACATCAGAATCAACAATCAAGTGAAAGGAAAAAGTTGTACAAACATCAGAAGAAGTGTTATGATGCTCCAAACAAATATTTAGGTATGATAATTGATGGCATGGACCAGAATAAAACACTTCTACCACATTTTGTCCGTACACCCAAAAATTTACAGGAAGAGAATTTCATTCAGTTCCACTTGGTTGGTTGTATGGTTTTCAATGGAAAAATGTGTCCAAGGATTTACTTCACAGCTCCAAATATTCATAATGGTGCAAATCTGACCATCACCATAATTCATCATGTGCTCACTCACTGGTCTAGAAATATTTCTCAAGTTCTCTATCTACAGTTGGACAACACTGGTCGTGAAAATAAAAATCAAATTGTGTTTGGATATCTAAGCATGCTTGTTGAAATGAGAATCTTTCAAAAGGTGAAAGTTGGTTTCCTTCTTGTTGGACACACTCATGATCATATTGATCAAATGTTTAGTCGTTTTTCAGTAACATTGAAGAGGAAAAATGTTGGAATCGTACCATCATTGATTGAATGTATTAAGAAAACATACATTCCAGAGCTTGTTTTTCATATATTAGAAGAAATTGTTGACATGCGAAGATTTATTCAGGGATCACATCGTGAAGAAAAATTTATTGAGCATCTTAATGACATTAGCTTCCAACATCAATTTTGCTTCAAAAAAATTGATGGGAAAACACTTATATGGGGAAAGCAGTATTCAACTACTACATAATGGGGGCCTTCATCAGGTTTAACATTTTTGAATTTCATTCCAGATCGTTCAATATTTGCATCAAAGTTATTATTTTTACAATCAATTGTTGAATTCCATAATGCACGGAGGCGTAATAGAGTTGTAGATTATTCTGAATGCCTCTAAGAAATAAAAAAGTCCATTAAGGATACATATGAGTACTTTGATGTTGTTGATTCTGTTTGGTGGGAGTCTTTTTTCAATAGTCAAAGTAACATAATTTCAAGCTCAACAAATGAAGATACAATGTTGAAGACTCTATTTCATTGGCCACAAAATATGCCAAATGAATCTAAAGAAACAAACATTGTTGAAGTTCAACAAGAATCTCGAGGTGTTATTGAAGTTACACAAGCAGAGGAAAGCAAAATGTATATTGGTTTGGGAAGGTCACGTGCACAACGTGAAGCCATGGAAGACCTTTACAGGGGTTCAATACAAGATATTAAAGAGGGTAGCATGATTGCATTTTTAGCGACTGAAGATCCACATCATTATCCATTATGTATTGGAAAGGTTATAAAGATTGAGAAAGAAAATGTTGATGTTAATGAAATTGAAGTGCATTGGTATGTGACAAATACACACCCATCAATGGTTTGTACAAGCCAAATATGGTGGTTGAGAAACATGTCAATAGAAAGAGAAAAAGAAAGGGTCAAAATACAACTCGTTGTCATACTGACCGCTTAAAATTAGATGATGTTGACATACTTGTTTATGACTTCAATTTGACAAAGAGAGGAACTCTTTGCTCCAAGACAACAGAGATTATCAAGAGGTTGTTGCCACAAGAAATAAATGCAAGATGAGAGTTTGTTGAACCTAGTCGTAGATCTAAAAGAGAGGAACTCTTCGCTCCAATTTGACAAAGAAAGAAACTCTTCGCTCTGATTTGAAAAAGAGAGGAACTCTTCGCTCCGATTTGAAAAAGAGAGGAACTCTTCGCTCCAAGACAACAAAGATTATCAAGAGGTTGATGCCACAAGGAATAAATGCAAGATAAAAGTTTGTTGAACCTAGTCGTAGATCTAAAAAACATTTGACATCTGAAATGTTGGGCATGCATGTAGACTCAGATGGTGCATTCATCGACAATAGAGTATGGATCATCTACATCTTCATTCAATCATTCATCTGAAGACAATGTAGACTCTAATGGTATTTCAAAAACCATGAGTCAAAATGAATAAGTGTATGAAACATTTTATGTATTTTTTTATCCATATGATGTTTTTATGGTAACTTGAAATGAGCATTGAACTTACATATGATATTACATGAAGTTATGAATATTTTTTTATGTTTTATGAATTATATGTTTTGATTATGGATAATATAATAAAATTTCTTAGCTCATATGTTTTGAATATGGACAATATAACAATACTTTTAAGAAATAATTTATGTTTCATTCAATGTAACTTGTATTATTATTTTTTATTAAAAGTAAAAAAATTATTAAAAACTGACATTGAATTTTTAAAGTATATTGTGATATTTTCATGGCATTATGTATTACCTTGTGCTTTGAGTTATAATAAGATTTTAAAAGTAAACAGTTAAGGGTTGATTTTATGATTTTGTTTATAATAATGATGAGTTATTTTAACACTTTTTAAAAATGTGTCATTTTCATACCCCAATTTTAGAATGGGTGCTACCGGTAGCAATATTTTTCAATTTGATGGTTGATTTTGAGGTTTTGGTTTTAATGGTACCAAGTGCTAAAAACACGATTTCAAATTATCTAAAATTTTAACATTTTGAAAAAAAAAATTCAAAAACATATTTTTTTTAGGTGTTGATTTTAAGGTTTTTTTGAGCTACTGTTTGAGTTTTGAAGGCCATGTTTGAAAAATGTTGTAATTTTGACCCCGTTTAAAAAAATGGTGCTACCGGTAGCACCCCTTTTTTATTTGAGGGTTGATTTTGTTGAAATAATGTAACTGCAAAGAGTATTCTAATTATTATTGATGTATTATTCATTAGATCAATCCCCTATTGCGGATTGATCATGTCGRCTATTGTAAATGACCAAATCCCCTTTTGCGGATTGGTCAAAACATAATTGTAATAGGAAGAATAAGAAGTCGGCCCCATAATATATTAAAGGTGGTTATAACCACCCAGAAGAAGAAGTCGGCCCTACCAGTGAAAGGACACCTCCGTCCACACATGCCAGAGTTGTATAAATAAGGAGGCTAGCACCTCATTTAGACACACACTCACTTGTTCATCAAGAGACAAGTTCGAAGCTGTAGTTGGAGAGAGAGAGAGAGAGAGAGAGAGAGAGGCGTATTCTTGGGAGAGGACTTTTTTTATTTGTTTGAGTTATATCTTGGCATTGTATTGGCTATCTATAATAAGGAAGTTTTTGTTGGGTTTTCTTCCCCATGAGGGTTTCCCAGGATAAATGATGTGTCTCTTGTGATTGTGTATTTCTCAGTGATTCTATATATGTTATTGTTATTTAGTGAAATGCAAAGAACTCTAATAATAGCTTAAACCTTCACATGGTATCAGAGCTAAGCTGAAGAGAGCATCTTTCACAAGAGAAAGTGAAAAACGTCATTGTTGTCGTACATGCAAATTAGGGATTTTTGTTGGTGAAGTATTTCAGCCCTAAAACCATCTAGAAAATTGTGCCCTTCCTCAAGGAACACATTGGCAAACTCAGCACAACTTTTCAGTGGCTAGATCTCCCAGAAAGTGAAACCCTAAGTTTCACAAAGTACCAGAAGTACCAGAAAACCAGAGTACCAGAAGTACCAAAGTACCAGAAGTACCAGAAAACCAGAAGCATTAATCCAGAAATCCACAGATCAAGTTTGGAGGGGTAAAAGTTGGATTTTCTAAGATCCAAACACACCAGGCTACTCACCTCAGCCAAGCGCACCTCCTGGTAAGTTCAGAATTTAATTTTGAGCATTTTCATTTTTGGACATTTTCCTAGCTTCAGGTAAAAGATGTATGGACGCACTAAGCTTGTTGACAAGCTGGAAGGTGTGGAAAACTTCTCTGCCTGGAAGTATAGGATTGGTCTCATTCTTGAAGAGAATGACCTAGCAAGATTCGTCAAAGAAGAAGTGTCGGAACCCGATGATGATGCAGATAAAGCAAAGCATCAAAAGGACACGATCAGGGCCAAAAGAATCATTGCAAATTCAATCAAAGATCACTTGATTCCTTATGTGTCATCAAAGAAGACTCTGAAAGAAATGTTTGATGCCCTAAATAGACTATATGAAGGAAAGAACATAAACCGGAAGATGAATCTAAGAACTCAACTCAAGAATACAAGGATGCAGAGAGGAGAATCAATCCAAGAATATTTCTCCAGAATATCCCAATTAAAAGAACAACTAGAAGTGATCGAAGATGTTATAAATGAAGAAGAACTTATAATGATGACCCTTAATGGTATCTCAAGACCTTGGGGTGCATTCATCCAAACCATTTGTGTAAAAAAGGAGAAACTAAAATTTGACGGTCTATGGGAAGAATGCATTCAAGAAGAATCAAGAGTAGCTAACCAAAAGGCTTTACTATCAAGAGATGAAGATCAAGCCCTATATACTCACACTAAAGGAGGAAGAAAGAAGTCTTACTTCCAGAAAAAAAATCATAAAGAGTCTCACCCCCAAAACAAATTCAGTCATAAAGAATCTCAACCAAAGAGATTCTAGAAGAAAGGACACCGAAAGGAAAGAGATTACTCATATGTCCAATGCTACCATTGTGACAATATGGGACATATTGTGAGACATTGTCCAACTAGATGAGAAGAATACAAGAGGAAAAATAAGAGGCACCATGCCCATGTAGTTGAAGATGAAGAGCCACCCGTAAAGATGTTAAGGGAACAAATAAAAAACTATGTATTAATCTCGGCCCTCTCAGGATCGGTAACACCTGGAGAGGACACTTGGCTCATTGATAGTGGTTCTTCCAAGCACATGATAGGTCAAAGAGATATTCTCTCTTGCATTTCAGAAAAGAAATTTTCTCAGAAAGTTACACTTGGAGATGATTACCAATATCACATCAAGGGAGTGGGAGAATCAAATTACAAACTTAATTAAGGGAATTCAATGAAGATGAAGGACGTACTCTATGTACCAGGTTTGACAAAGAACATACTCTCCATATCAGCTCTAGAAAATAAAGGCTTAGAGTTGCCTTTATAGATGGAGAAGTTCTTATGTGGGCTAAAGGAGAAACCATGAAAGAAGCAATCGCCATTGGAAAAGAAGAAGGTGGTTTGTATAAGCTAAAAGGTCACTCAAAAGCTGCCATGCCCCGTGCCATTGAGAATCCATGCGAACTGTGGCATAGAATATTAGCCCACATCAACTACAAGGCATTACCGTATGTATGCAAAGTAGTGACGTGTCTACCAGAACTTAAGGTTGACCATGAAGGCATGTGCAATGGATGTGCACAAGGGAAGAACATCAAGAACTTTTTTCTGAAGAGAGACAACAAAGCAAAAGGAGTCTTAGAAATCATTCATTCAGATGTGTGT
>SNQJ01S0108397.1:0-13505 GCA_010110895.2 Picea sitchensis
AGACTTGACACTATGGGGAATTTCTTACATATTTCTCCTTCTTTTATATTCAGGGTTTTCTTAAGGTTTCAATGTTACTTTTCTCTTAGGATTCTTTTGGGTGTTTCCAGTATTGGAGTATTTTCAGTTCTAGGTTGTGTTTTGTTTTTTTTGTGAGTGTTGTTTCTAATTTTGGACTGTTTCTAGTTTTGAGTTGGTTCTATAAGGTTAATTGACTTGTATTGGGGTGTTTTCTGCCCTAATAGGGGACTTAGTTCCATTCTAATTACAGACCATTGTCATTTTAAGCCATTTTTTTTTTTCTAAGTTTTTATCTCTGCTTAAGAAACTCTTTCTAGTTCATTAAATTGGATGATATATACAGTTTTTTTTTTTAAAGTTTTACATTTTAGTTCTAGGTAGGCCTTTAAGGCTCCAGCTTCTGAACTTTAGCTCTGATACCATTATGTAAAGACCAAATTTTAAATTAAGCCTAAAAATACTCATAAGTTTAAACAGATAAAAATTTCTTCTAATTAATTTCTTTCGTTCATCATAAAAGTAGCAGAAATTCATATAAGCAGCAGAAATCTAAATAACAACATGCTAATAATTTTTAAATAACCATTACATATTCATGAGAATACGTAAAACAAATATGTAAATTAAAATACCTTGGTCTGATGCTAACCTTCTGCTTGTCTTGTTGACCTTCCTGTTGCTTCTGCTTGTCTTGTTGACCTTCCTGTTGCTGCCTTGCCCAGCTTGAAGCCACGGACCAACTCTGCCCAAACCTTGTTTCCACCCTGCCAACTAGGACAGCTTCCTAGCTCCAGGATACCATATGGATATCCTGGCCCCCGTGCCCAAAACCCCCAGCAAACCGATGCCCCCTGTACTAATCCTTCCCGCTTACAGAACTCAACTCCCCTGCGCAAATCCAAGAGAACCCTCCAAAAATGAGCCCCCCAAAAACAAGTAGAATGATAATCCCCCTTTCTTTCGTAAACCTCCTCCCCTCATATCCCTCCTTCACCGCCCTTTCTCCTCATTTATTTCCTTACCTACACATTCATTATTTTATCCTATTATTAATGCTCCTTATCCGATTATTAATGCTCCTTATCCCTTCCGTATACGTAATCCTTTAATCTAAACAATTAAATTTATTAACCCTTTTAAATTTAATACCCATGTCATTGAATGTAATAGGTAATTGAATAATTAATTAATTAATTATTCAAAATTATAACAATTAATTAATTAATTAATATTTAATTAATATTATTATGCCAATCTTTGTTTAGTTAATAACATGTTAGAAAAATTAATTACCTAATAAATTTTACTTAATAATCCCTAAGCATATATTCAACTAGGGTTGTTACATACTTGCATGTTTAGGCTACTCTCTACTTACTTATATATATAGGGTACCTGCACATGTTTATCTTACTTGCATGTATATGTCAAGCATTTAGCTTTCAACTGGAAAAATTAGTAGAGATTTAGCCATTTAAGCAAATAATGAATGGTAAATTTTGTTGTCTTTTTTATATGGTACTTTTACTATATATTTACTTGAATGTATATGTTACTTGCAAGTTTAGTTTACTATATACTTATTTGGTATAGGGTACTTGCACATGTTTAGCTTATTTTATTGTGTCTACTAGTGATGTGCTAAGCTCATATATGTATAGTGCATTCATCAATAAAGTTGTTTGTCATGAACTATTATAAAGTTGAGTATTGGATTAAGACATGGTTCATTTACAAATTTATAAATTAATTATATCATTCAATTTAAAACATAATAATTTCAATAAAACAACATATTAAAACATAGATCTCCTTTCAATAAAACAAAGCATTCAATTAAACATCATAGGGTGAGCATTGGTTTACAACTTTTAACTTGATATTCAATAAATATATTATTCAATTTAAAACATAAATCCTTTCAATAAAATTGATCATTCAATTAAACAATAGATGATAGAATGAGCATTGGTTTTCTCTTTAGAGAAATAGCTTAAAAGAAAATTGATGGGCCTAATTTAAAACATGTATCATTCATTCCATTAAAACATATATCATTTCAATAAAACCAAATTTCAATTGAACAATCGATCTTAAATAATAAAAGAGCATTGACCATTCCAATAAAACATTGATTGTTCCAATAAACCAAGTCATTCAAATTTTAAACAACATGAATTGTTGAGGAAATCGTAGATTTAAGTTATCTAGCAAACTTTCACACAACCAACCAACCAAGAAATATGTTTGTAATGCCAAATATCTTAATGGAATGAACAAAATATATCATTATATTTAAAACATAGTTTATTTCAATAAAATTGGTGATTCAATTGAATAGTCGATCATAGAATGAGCATTGGTTTGCCCTCGACACCTAATGCAAATTTGTTGCGCATGGTTTAAAACATATATAATTTCAATAAAACAAAATGTTCAATTGAACAACTGATCTTAAATAAAACAAATTATTTAAATAATAACACAAATCATTCGATAAAACATTGATCGTTCAAATAAAACAAGTGATTCAAATTTTAAACAACATAAACTGTTGACGGAAATCATAGATTAAATTTATCTAACAAAATTTCACATAACCAACCAAATAGGTAATACGTTCTTGGTCCCAAATATCATAATGCATTTATTTTTAGAAACAACATCGTAATAGAATGTCATCCTCAATTATTGGTTCATGCTCTGCTTTCATCAGTTTCCATTGTTTGACTTGTGATTTTTTCTTTGTTTTGACTTCTATCAACTTTATGTGAGCAACACAGACCAGATGGCTATATCTCCAACTTATAACATTTGGTTGAAAGTCATAAAAGTGAACATGGTTCTCAGTTTCATGGGTTTCTTGAAATAAATAACTTTTAATATGATAGATCATTTTTCATATATAAAAGCATTATCGTCGTAGCCCTCTATTAATATGCACTTTGTCTTTTTGCATCGTATCAAATAATATTTCATGTTCTCTTTATTTGTTAGTGGTGCAACCACAATGAATACATCAACGATATACAAGATCGTGCCAAATTTATCCTTGTTAGAAATTAGAATGATTTTCAATGTAAATATATGTGTGTACGATGTTTAAAATATATACAACAAAAAGAAATGAAATATTGCACATGTGCTAAAATATTACCTTCTTTAACAAGATCAGAAACTCTATCACCATCAATGGATACAATGGTGTCCTCCAATTCCCATTCTTCAAGGTTGCAAGTGTCATTTCCTCCTTTTGATTAATCTGAATGTTTCCAAGGTTTAGCATAATGGTGAATTATGTTTTCACAAACCTATGTGGATTCTATGTCATCTATACAAGTTGGAAAAAAGCATGATTGCTTCTGTGATATACTTAAACCCAAAATTTTAGATCAATCACATAAAATGTAGTGCAAAACAAAAAAAACACAAGAGAAAATAGACAAACCCTGAGAAATATCTCTTGATAATAAAAACTAGAGAGTTTTTGTTCACTTCCCTCTTAAAGAGGACAACCTCCTAGAGAAAAGCTCTAATCACAATAACAATTCTTGATGAAACATTACATAACCTTCTACCTCAATATATAGCTATCCATAATGAGAATCTTAATTACCTATGGGCCCACTTATAACAAGTGCCTACTTGATTAATTTGGGCCTTATTAATAAAATGACCCTTTTATAATGAATGACTATTAACTAACAATTTAGTGGTCCTTATTCAGCAAGGTCTTGGTCTCATACATTAATAAAGTATCTAGAGAGTAGGGGTTAAGTGCAAGACCCTAACATTCCCTACCCCTTTGAAAGTAGAGTTTTCTTCAAGGTTGAAGGTGAGGAAATTGATGTAGAAACATTGTCAGTTCCCATGTGGAATCTTCTAGTTGTAAATGTTTCCAATGAATCAATACTTCATTGATCGTCAATCGGTGCAATTGTTGCTCTATGGTATCCAATACTGCTTCTAGTTGGAGCCAAATGGAACCTTCTTCACGTAATTACGGTAATTTGGTTTTCCTTTACAGATTTGATCCCATGACCTTTTTTAGACAAGACAAATGAAATATTGAATGAATCTTGGAGTGGGTTGGAAGAGCTGGCTTGTAGGTGACCTTAATGCATTGTATGTTTTATAGGACCATAGAACTTAGTAGCCTTCTTCTTGAAACTTTATCTTTGGTGATGCTTATGTTTATGAGTTGTAGTGAAGAAAAGGAAAACTTGATCCCTTGTGAAAGAACATTTGAATCTATGTTGATCCAATACTTTGTTTCATTTTGATTTTGCACATAACCAAGTTGTCCTTGAGAATACAAATAATGGCTTCTCTGGTGTGAAGAGGTGTTTTATCTATTGCATGAACCTTGGAGGTTCTAATACATAGGATTTTAGCTTGGCATGAGGTTTGGCCATAATTAGATTCATATGGTGTCATTTTGTAGCTCCATGATAAGTAGTGTTGTACCACAATTCAGAAAGGAAGCCTTCTTATTATGTTGCAACTTTGGAAAGAAAATCATCTCATTGGTTTCTAAGCCTTGTACATTTCCTTTTCTTTGACCATTGAGGGTGATATGAACTACTCATATTCAGTTGTGTACCTTGAAATTTAAATTTCTCCTACCAAAATTTTATTTGGTGAATTTGGGTCATGATCAGAGACAATGGAGGTTGGCATACTATATCTTAGATCTGATCCATGAAGGCATGGGAAACTAAGAAAGGAGTGAAAGGATAAGCTATGGCACAAAAATGAGTATCTTTTGTAAGATAGTCCAGCATGATCACCATGATGATTGATTTGTAGCCCACCTTTGGGAGTCCCATGATAAAATCCATTGAAATGTCTATCCAAATATGTGTTGGAATTGGTAGTGATTGCAATGCCCCTAGTATCTTCACCATCTTTCCCTTGATTCTTTGGAAAGCATCACAGGATGTTATGAAATCCTGGATATATGTTTTTATGTCATCCCATAAGAAGGAAACCTTAGTTCTTTCATAAGATTTATGAAAGCTAGAGTGAGGGAATATCAATGATGAGTGTAGCTCCTCTAACACTCATTTTTTTAAGGTCGAACCTTTTTTCATAACAATGCAACCTTTATACCACAATATATCATTTTTCATAGGAAAGGAGTGGCCCATCGTCCTCAAATTTTCTAGATAAAGCATTAGCCACAACATTCTCTTTACCTCCCCAAGCCCTCTCTGCTCACTTGGCTTGATCTGTGAGGGAAGCGTCAACAAGGAGAGGGAGGCGGGAAGGAGGAAGGGCGAATGAACAGGAGGAGGAGGAGGCGAGGCCAAGAGGAAGGAGGGTTAAGTGGGAGGAGAGGTGGAGCTAATCGGGGCATGATTAGAATCTCACCTCCCCCATCAAACAATTGGTGAATATTTTGCTTATTAGGTTTTAAATGGATTGTTTAAAACAAATGTTTTTTTAATTTTATTTGTTTATTGGTTTGGTTATTTGTTTTTTTGTGTATTTTCATTTGTTTGTTTGTTTTTTCATTTTTTTTTTATTAACTTTTAAAAAAAAAAATTTTTTTTAGTTTTTTTTATTAACTTTAAATTGTTTTGTTTTTGTTTTGTTTTTTGAACTTTAAATTGTTTTTTTAGAACTTTAAATTTATTTTTTTTTTTGTTTTTTTTAATTTGTTTTAGTTTGGTTTTTAAAGTTTATTTTATTTTTTTATTTTTTAAATTTGTTTTAAATTTGGTTTAGTTTGGTTTTAGTTTTTTTAACTTTGTTATTTATAAATACTATTTCTTTATTTGCCCATACAAATTTACGGATAAAACTCTGTATGAGGTTTTCAAACATCCAACGTTTTGAGTGGAAACTCCACTTGAAAAATCATTAGAGACAAATAAAGCTACTATGTTGAAACAAGTGTGTTGTGGTTTGTATTTAAATGAAGTGGTTGGTAAATGACCGTTGAAGAGAGGAAAGAGAAATAAGGGCGGAATGAATAAAATATTAAATTAATCATTGAGAGATTAGGTAAAGGATATTAATAAAGTAATAAGTTAGATTGGGATTATATTAAAATAGTCGTTAATATTATTTTTTGTTTGTTAATTTGTTTTTTTTTTTTTTTTTTTTTTTTTTTGTTTGTTTGTTGAGAAACTGTGGCTTGAGGGCATCTAAGCCGTCAAAATCACCCGAGGATGCTTGCAGGCACTGACCCACAACCCACCCAACATGGATTTGGATTTTTCCTATGAGTTCAGGCAGAGGTGACTTTAACATCACGGAGTGAAGTCAACAACACACTCAATCCTAATACACCTCGGGGACAAAATAGTCGTTAATATTAGATAATAAAAATAAATCAATAAAAGTAATAGGATTAGTTTGAAATTCAAAAAATAAAAAATGAGATAGCCTAAGCTTCAATAAAGTGAAAATTAATATTGATCAAGGAGATAGTGTGTAAAAAATTAATAAATTAAAGTGACTAGGTGAAATGGAAATACTAAAATGAAGGTGAAATTCAGAGAGAAGAAAAGACGATACTGGTGAAAAGGACCCGGGGATCGCACCCGGCCTGAGCCACACCAACCCTTAACATGGTTGGATTTTTTTTCCCTGCAGGTTTCGAACCGGTGACTTTAACATCACGGAGTGGCTTAACAACACACTCCGTCACCGACTGTCCTACACCTCGGGGACAAAATAGTCGTTAATATTAGATAATAAAAATAAATCAATAAAGTAATAAGTTAGTTTGAAATTCAAAAATAAAAATGAGATGGCCTAAGCTTCAATAAAGTGAGAAAATTAATATTGATCAAAGGAGATAATTAATATTAATAAAAAATTAATAAATTAAAGTGACTAGGTGAAATGGAAATACTAAAATGAAGGTGAAATTCAGAGAGAAGAAAAGGAAAGATTGATTGAAAAAGGAACTTTTTGATGGAGAAAAAGAATTAAAACAAAAAGAAGAAGATGAGGGAAAGGATCGAGATAATCAGTCAAGTGAAGACTAAACAGGAGAATCCTAAGGCAAGTGAAGACTAAAGAGGAGAATCTTGGTGATCAAGGTGATGAATGGTGGGCTTCCAATATTGGCTAAGTTTGTAGTCGTCTTCGTGATTAAAATTATTAGGATGTTTTTCAATTTCGAGAGATTTCGAATAAGGCGAGAGGAGTAATGAGGGGTTGAGGATAAAATTATGGTTTGGTCAAAGCAAATTAGGTGTTTGGATTGAAAGGAGTGTTCGGCAATAGTTGATTTGGAGATTCAGTTTTGGGTAGTATCATCTATATGCTCTTTTGGACGGGCTTTAAAGGATATACTAGTTTGACCTATGTAAGATTTTCCATGGAAGTAAGGAATTTGATAAATTCATGGGCCAAGCATCAGGTCAGATTTATATTTGGCAGTTCTAAATAGCTATTTGAGGGTTTTATAGGTTTTGAATAAGGTTTTGATATTCTCATACACAATTGTATCTAGAAAATTTGTATAGCATTATGAATAGTTGTGGAAACCTACAGACTCAAATATTTCTTATGAGGTTTGAATAACTGTGGAAACCCACAGACTCAGATATTTCTTTTTTTTTTCAACATTTTTATGTTTTAATTTAGGTTTTTTTTGGGTTTTTTTTCAACATTTTTATTTTATTTCTTTTTAAATTTGAATTTTGGGTGGGTTTTTCAATTTATTTATTTTTTTTGGTTTTTAAATATTTATTTTCATTTTTTAGTTTTATTTTATTTTTAATCTTTTTTTTATTATGGGTTATTAATTTTTTTAATGTGTTTTTTCATTAAAAAAAAAACTTGACTGCGAAGCATTTTTTTTAATTATTTTTTAATGTAAAATAATAGTAAAATAATAATTAATTCATAAGTAAATTTTCAAGTGACAATTTAGGGGTTGATTTTGAGTTTTTTATCTACTATTAAGTCATAATTTTAACTCCAAAAAAAGCACTAGTGCTACTTGTAGCATCACTTTTCGACTCGAGGGTGAATTTTAGGGGGGTTTTTTAACAGTAAAGGGGGGAATTATATTAAGATAAAAAAGTGCATGAGCTGATACAGAGCATCAAAATGGGGAGGCGAGAAAAATACTCACTTGTCCCAAGATCATACAAATCAAGTTGTTTCATAGAGAGTAATTTCATAGTTACATTCTGTCCAAAAAAATATATTTGAGTAAACCTTGTAGAAATTCTCCAAAATATAGATACAAATACAATTCATAAGCTATAAGAGGGGTAAAGAGACCATCCATAGTTCAAGACCCATGACTAGAACATGAAGTTGGGTTGTTCAAATCCAACAGTGGAGCTTGCTACACTGGTGAAGAAGGCATTTCCGAGTTGTCATGTCCATTATAGGGAGAGGAGCTAGGGGGAGGATGAAGGTGGAGATCTAACAATTGAGACCGGAGAGACTCACATTCATCGTTAAGTTGATGAATGCTCTACCTTTTTTGCATTGATATTTCTAGAATCATGAGTACCTAAGATGATAATACATTGAATTGAAGTTGCATTGAATGGAATGAACTCTGCAAGTTTCCCAGCTCCAACTCGATCATGTCCATACACTTTAGACATTTCCCAATAGAACCCCTCACCATGAGTGTCAACAAACACAGAAGGAGGAGACTAAACCAGCGAGAAATGGCTAAGTAGCATCTAGAAGAGGATATCACCAAACTAGGAATGCCATAGTGCCACAAGGAGGTGAGTCATAAACAAAAATTGACACAAGTGTGTGCTAATGCGAGCAACATGGATCTTGATCTCAACTCCCACATAAATCCATGATTGTGGGTATAGGTTATTGTATCCATGATGAGGTTATACATCCCACATGATCCCAGGAGTAATAGGGATACTAAGTGATAAGAGGGTTTAGTACTAGATAATTTAAAGCATTCAAGGATGGTGAGTGAATAGCATGTGGAGTCATTGACTCTTCATGTGATTTCCTCATGTCTAACTGAGTGGTGGAGATATTCCCTAATTGTGTCATGTCGTTGATCCTTTACTTAAACACCATACAGGGGTCCTAGTGAGGGTATAGGCCCCCTCTTTTTATCCTTTTGAATTTTAGAGGGGTTCATGGGATAGGAGAGAAATATATGTTTTTATTGACCATGATGAGACCTGGTGAATTTTGAGTAGCTTGATTTGCAAGACAGTCTTCCTCTATTTTATTAGAACGAAGGACATGGAAGAGATCAATATTGTTGAAGGCCTTCATTTATTGGTGAGTTATGTGAATAATTGATTAGAGTTGAATGTTATTTGGGAGGGTCCAAAGCCTTGCATTCTTGATTATTACTTTAGATTCTCCTAGCATTGTGGGATCGTGTATACCCTGAGTATTAGCTAGAGATAATCCTTGTAGAAGTACATATGATTCTTCTTGGCTATTGGATACCACCCCTATACTCCATTCGTAGGATAATTTTGTGTTTCCTCTAGGTTCTTGAAGAACCCCACCCACTCCAGCCACCTAGATGAATTTAAGGTTTTTTTCTTGTTGTAAAGGTCGTGATTTCAAACAAGTCAAAAAATTAACCATCCCCAAAGAGGGTGCTACCGGTAGCACCACTTTTTGATTCGGGGATAAAATAGCCACTAAATGTGACCTCTAAGAAAATGAGAACTCGTTAAGTTGGTAACTTCGCTTAGTATACGACTTGCACAAAATGCCATTTCCCCACTTTATTTTTAGTTCCTCTCATAATCTTTCTTTTAGATCTAAGTCAACAAAAAAATCACTATTCTTCTATTTATATTTTAGTTGAACTCTTCTTCTAACCCTATAAATTTACCTATCATATCTCGTACGATTTTCACAATGGCATCACTCTGCATTTCCATTGATATATCTAATAATTTTACCCAAACAAAATGAGTACATAGGCTCTTTCCCAATATCGAGCCCATGTTTCCGCCTCCAAATTTTTAAAAATGAAGGGTTGTAGAACTATTTTTTGGATAATAACTTTTCTACATCTAATTTTCCCATCGGAGTTTGAAATCAAGACAAAGACTAAATAAAGTGTGATATTTTAGAACGTATCCCAGGAATTCTAACCAATTATACTCCCTCCACCTCTTTAGCCCATCTTCTAAAATATATTTTCCCATCAAGTGATCAATAAGGGTGGTGTTAATTAGGGATATAAGGTCTTCTAGCCCTAATTCTTCTCCCACAACTAGGTTAACGCTCTCCTTGCATTTCCTCACACACTTCCTCTTACAGATACCCTTTCCATGAGCAGAGTTTTGGATTTTCCCCTTAGCATAGAAATCCCCTAGAATTCCTCTAGCCAATTCTTCCCACAACTGCAAGTGAATCCCTATACAAATTATTCTCTCCTCTTTTGTTAAATTGCATACCTCTCTTAATTCATCATTCTACATTAATGTTGGGTTTGGAGCAAGAGATTACAATGGGATGGATCTAGTACCTTGAGATACCATGTCAGTATCCTAATCATGTTGGCATTCATTGACCTCAAAACAGCCCCAAACCAAGGTATTATTGATATTTTCCTCTGTTATGACAAGTACATCCAACTCTAATCCTAGACCCTTTGTCTTGGGCTTATCTTGTCTGGTCTTAGAGGTTTCTCTTACAAGCATTCCTCACTAAATTCCTTAAAACCTTTCTAGGCCTCTATTAGCTCCCCTCTAGTCACAAAAAGGGACCTATGGAGTGCCTCCTCATCTTCTTAAAGATAGCCTACCATGTTTTCTTCCATTCCTTTCACAACATTCTTGTCTAAACTTGTCTTATGGTATTCAAACTTCATGTATTTGTATTTAAAATATAAAATAATTGGTGTCGAGCATGGGCATTGGATTACCCCTAAAAGAGCTTATTAGGTAATTTCTAAGTGTTTCAATATGACTCATTCCAATGTTAATGTTAGTGTTTGCATCTCAATTTCAATACCAGTAATGTCAATGTTAATGTCATTGTTTGGATTTTTCATACCATTAACGTTAATGTCGATGTCAATGTTAGTGTTTGCATTTAGGATACCATTATTGTCAATGTTTTCATCTCTAGTTGGTTGTTCGGGGACAAGGTTGGGAATTTGTTCAGTTACTTGTGGTGTTTTATGTTCCAATCCTTGGTATGATCCATGTCAATGGAATCTAATGGTTGCATTTGAACAATTATAAAAGAATTTTATTTTCATTATAAATTCATAGAATTTAACAAGCATTAACATCATAGTTACAAAAACCTATTTTAAATTCAAAGAAATGAGAGAGAAAATGCCTCTACAACTCCTGGAAAGACTAAATGATCGTGATATGAACCTCCCTTGTCCTCATTGTGATCATATATAAGGTATCCTTTGTTGGTACACATGCCTTCTTTTTCTCCAAAATGCACCCTCTAATTTGAAAGAAACAAGGTAAAAAATAGGATCTCGCTACTTGTTCATTTTATTAATACATAGAGGAACTCATGTGCACATGTGTTTCTTTAGTTACATGGGTAATGGATGTCATTGTGAGCTTCTGTAGTGATTGACAAGGCATCGACCCTAGTTTAAAGAGAATGCGCACATATTCCTAAGAATATGCATATTCATTCAAGAACATGTTCATGGATTCTCCATTACCAATTTTTTTACCATCAATTTCATGAAAAGGCCCAATCACCTTCATAAATGATATAATAATTTCAACTGACACATTTTTTATCATTCAAGTAAGAAAGAACCAATTTTAAATTATGTTTTGTATTATACATTCAAAACAAGTAGATCAAAATGGTCAGATACTCTCGCCCCTCCCTTCATAAAGTTCCTTAATGATTTACATTATTTGATATTGCTTGCATGACGAGAAATGGATGACTGTGTCATGTTGAATCATGTCTACACTGAGTGGGAAAATTTCAAAGTACTCCTACTCCGAAGTTAGACAAAAATTTTCATTTTCAATTGATTAGTGTTGAATCTTAAATTGGAACCCTAACATTTTTATGTTTTGAAACAAAGCACTCGTGTTTTTTGTATTTTAAATAATGTGACTTGCAAATGTATATGTCATCATATTATATATCGAATCATGTTTCAGTCATTGTGTGAAGATCTTACTTGGTTCTAGACTAGTATTATAATTTACTTAAATATAAGATGTAGTGGGGACTATCACTAAGACTTTATAATTTATTTAATTTTTTAGGCAAAAGATTGTAAAATTGCTCATGTAAGAAGCATTGACAAATAAGGGAAAGAACATTTATACATCTTGTTAGAAAACTTTATGGATAAGTATTGAGTCATAATTTTTTAAACATTCAACGTCTCGAGTGGACACTCCACCCATCATCAAGGACAAATGAAGTTGATAAGTTAGAAAAAAGTTCTAGGGTTTATATTTAAAGAAGATTGGCACAAGACCGTTGAAGAGAGGAAAGAGGATTACCTAGTGGAAAAATAATAAAATACACAATTAGTCGTTAAGAATAGATGATAAAATAATAAATTAATAAATTAGACGTAGTTGTAATAGAGTGAAAGAATAATGAAAATAACATAATGACGATAATATAATATTCTATAATGAGTAGGAACCACGAATAGTAAATGAAAATTAAGAATAGGAAAAAATAAAAATTAAATGACAGTTGAACAAGAGCAGAAAGTTAGATATAAGAGGACTCTAAACGGTGATGAGAAAAATTGATGAAGCAAAAATAACCATCAGATTTCAAGGGAAGAAAAATTTAGAGAGATAAAGAGGAGGTGAGGCGAAACATACCAATGAGGGTTAGGAACGAAATCTAGGTGAATAAATTTTAATCAAAACATCCCTAATGATCCAAGTGATGAATGGTGGGCTTCCAAGATTGGCTAAGTTTATATCCATCTTTACAATTAAAATCATTAGGATGTTTTTCAACTTCAAGGGCTTCATGAATGAGGCGAGAAGAGTAATAAGGGGCAAATGCTAAAATTTTAGTTTGGTCAAAACAAATTAGGTGTTTGGATTCAAAGGAGTGCTTGGAAATAGTTGATTTAGAGATTTAGCTATGGGTAGAATCAACTATATTATCTTTAAGTTGGGATTTAAAGGATCTACCAGTTTGGCGTATGCACAATTTTCCACATGAGCAAGGAATTTGGTACACTCTTGGGCCAAGCATCGAGTCTGATTTTGTAGATTTTAACCTTGTACAATTAATTACTGCAAACCGATTCTAAATAAAAGCATAAAAGATACAATGGCACATGTGCACACACACACATTACATAGAGATGTTACCCTAGAAACCCAAGCAGGGAAAACCAACAATTTGTTTAGAGCCTCACCTCTAATATTCTATTCATCATCTTCTTCATTGTTTACAATACAATATATATATAGGATCCTGCGACATCCAAAATTCTAATCCATTGACCCAAATTAGTCAACAACCCTAATTCCTTAACCGGAATTAGAAAGCCATCAGTGAAAACCCATGTGCTAAAA
>SNQJ01S0108397.1:17266-29445 GCA_010110895.2 Picea sitchensis
ATCAATGTACAGTGCATGGGACCAATCTCACAAAGAATATAACACATACCCAACATATTTATCTTTAGTAGTTCTGAATAACTATTTGAGGGTTTTATAGGGTTTGAACAAGGTTTTGATATTCTTCTTAGCCATAATTTTAGAAATATGATCAGTAGTTCCCAGGATATAGTGGAGATAAATGAGAACACATGGTGGGGAGGAGGAGGGGCTTTTTTATTTGGGATTGCGAACTAAGCAGAAGAATTGCTTGATTTGAGAGCGAGAGTAATCATTGGACATAAGGGCCTTGGTTAGGTGGTATTTTTCTTTCTCAAGAAACTGAGGGGTGGAGATGCAGATGGCTCGAGTAATCATAGTTTTCATAACAATGGATTTTTGACATGGATGGTTGTGGGAATGGGCATGAACGTCTCTATATCTATGAGTCTTCTTCCCATAAACTTAGTGGGTAAGGGAGCCATCAGGAAGACGTGAGATAAGAACATTCAGAAAGGGGATAGAGTTATCTTTTTGGGTTTCTATAGTAAATTGGATGTGTGGAGAGATGTTATTAATATTTTTGAAGAAAGAGATCAAAGTGGAATGGCCATGAGGCCAAATGATAAACGTTTCATCTACAAAACAAAACTAACACTTGGGTTTGAGAGGACAACTTTTTAAGGCTAAAGTCTTGAAATATTCCATAAATATATTAGCAACCAATGGGGACAAGGAGGAACCCATGGTTGTACCTTCAGTTTTTTCATAGAAAACCCCTTTAAAGGTGAAGAATGTAGAAGAGAAGTAGTTCTTGATGAGGTTAAGAGTTTCAAGGTCAACCAGTTTGGAGATCAAGATCAAGGCTTATGAAATTGGAATTTTAGTGAATAAATAAAGGACATCAAATCTTACCATGATGTCTTGATCATCAAGGTGAAGATTTAGAGTTTTATGAATAAAATATGAGTGGTCTTTAATAAATGAGGAAGTTGTATCGATGAAGGTAAGAAGTTTGTCAATAAGAAAGCGAGCAAGAGCGTGAGTGGGGGTGCCTTTGGTGCTTACTATAGATCTAAGAGGAATGTATCTTTTATGAATTTTAGGTTTCCCATAGATCCTCGGGGTTTGTGGATTATGAGGAATGAGATGTTTTTGAATGTTGGAGTCCAAGGAAGAGGATTTTATGGCTTTGGTAACTAGGTTGGTGATTGTATTAATAAGACATTTTAGCGAGAGGTTTATAAGAAGAAGAAGATAGAAAGCCATGAAGTTTAGAATCTTATTCAAAGGTATTCATAATAACCGTAGCATTGCCTTTATCGGATTTAAGAACAGTGATGTTCGGGTTATCATTAAGGCAACGAATAGAATGAAACTATTCCTTAGTTAAGTTTAGTTTAGGAGGTTTGGAATAACGGAGGATTCTTCCACACTCCTGTCTAATTTCTTCGACTTAGTGAATAGGAAGACTTTGGGTAATGGATTCAGTGGAGAAAATGATATCCTCAACTAGGATACACTTAGGTATAAGGGAAAAATTAAATCCTTTTTCAAGAAGTTGGACGGAAGGAGGATCTAGCTCAGATGAAGATAAATTTATGACAGTGGAGGGATAAGTAATGGAACAAGAAAGGGAAGGTGTAAGGTGTTGCGAACGACTACTATTGGGATTGTTATTTAGGAAAATCCAACCAGGGAAAAAAAAATAGATTTGGATAATGACGCACATTTTGTGCTATGTTTATGAACAAGATTAGGGTTGGGGTTAACACTGGAGATGCTAGAAGAACCGGTTCCATTTGTGTATATTAGCAACAAAGAGGGAATATTAGGATCAATCGGATTAAGAGAGTTGTTAAAAAATGAAATAGATTTGTTATCGTGAGAAACCAAAAAAGAGTAATTCTGATCTGAATTAAGGTTTTGGGATAAACTGCTCCAATTGATATCGTGGTCGTTATTATGGTTTCCAGTAAAGACACGATGATTGATACTTGAATCATTGTTCAAATCGGACATGGTTTCACATAGAGGAACAGAAGGAGAGGTCTCTCGACTGGTTTCCAGCGAAAGCAGTGTGTTGAGCAAAGCTGCAAGGTTGAGATAGGAGGGCAAGGGCAATTAGGAGGGAGAAGCTACAGGGGTGGTCTCTTCCACGGGAATAGGCGCATGATAGGTTAGTTGCATGCATGTAGAAATCAGTGTAAAATTTTGAACCAGTTCAAATTCCAAGTCTGGGGCATGAGACTCAAGGGACACCAACTCAGAGCAAGAATTCAAAGCAAGCAACCTAAGGCGAGGTGATGAAGATTTTTTTTGACCGATTGGGGAGTTGGGGCAGAGATTAGGAGTGGATTGGTTCAAGGTTTGAAGAAGCGGCTAAGGACAAGAGGAGAATTTCTTTGAAAACATATTAGATAATTTATGAATATGATTATTAGAAGTTGATCAAAAACACTAAAAGTTGTGATAAAAGACCTATGGTCAAGAATAGACCGGGTATCAACAGAAACATTTGAAGAAAGATTTAAATGGATATTGTATACATTTTGAGATAAGAGATTGAGTTCTAACCTGGTAAGATGGATTTATGTCACAAGTTTCCTTCTTCGACTTCTCGCTTTGATTTGGTCTCCCTTGAGTCTCACACCTCGGACTTGGAATCTGAATCGGTTCAAAATTTTACATTGATTTATACTTGCACACGGCTAACCTATATTGCGCCCATTCGTATAGAATATCCCACCCCTATAGCTTCTCCCTCCTGCTCACTCTCGGCCACCTATCTCAAGCTTGAAACTTTGCTCAACCCCACTTTCGTTGGAAACTAGGCGAGCGACCTCTCCTTCTATTCCTCTTTGTCCAACCCTATCTGATCTTAATAATGATCTAGGTATCAATCATTGTGTCGTTACCGATTCTCTTCCATATTCTGACAATAACAAATCTATTTCAAATTTTAACAACTCTCTTGATCATATTGATCCTGACATTCCCTCTTTGTTGATAATATCTACGAATGGCACTAGTTCTTCTAGAGTCTCCGGTGTTAACCCCAACCCTAATCTTGTTCATAAACATGTGCAGAATGCACATTGTTACCCCTCCTGGGCTAGGGGTAACTAACGAGATGATGCCTCAAGGCCCACAAGTTGAATACATGGAGTGTCAAGATCCAGATGAGCAAGTAAAGCCCCTCCTCTCACCACATATCACCATTGGTCGATAGCAACTACATCCACCACACCATCTTGGCCCACAGAGGACAACAGGTCTTGCTTCATGAGGTAACAATTATGGTCTCGTTGTAAGTGTCATTTTAATAATTAAAGCATTTGAACATGTTGCAAAGAGTCCTTTCTTGATTATGGAAACATTTGCTTGGAAATTATACTTTTTGCCTCATTTCACCTTGGAAGGTTGACATGGTTTCCTACTAAGTGGGTCACCCTCAAGAAAAGGGTTGCAACTAGGGGGTCTCCTTGAAGGGTCACCATACCATTATGGCACATACTTATCACTTTCCACACCTCTTCCCTTTCATTTCCTCGTCTTTTGGGTTTTCAGGCTTATTGACCCCAAGAAGTGCTTGGACCTCATTTCATGGGAAGAAGGGGATAAAGTCCCAGAGGTGTTGTAGCTGGAAAAAAGTCAAAATCCATAAATTATTCCTCTAGATGCTTGCCCTAAGGTCCTGAGATCAATGAAATGCTTCTCCATAAAAAATTGAAGGACCTTTGAAAAATAAAACACATAATTAATAAATGTCTCGCTTATTGAGGGAATGCATTTGCGGTGTCTTTTACTTTCCATGCACATGGCACTCAATGTGTTCTTAGCTCCAAGTGGCATTGCGCTGCTCCTTACTTTCCATTGCACATAGAACTCAATGTTTTGGACCATAATAAATTAATGGCAAATAAAAGGGCTTGGAAAAAGGTTGCATTACAAATGAGGATGCAACACACCCTCCACAAAGGCACCCATAAATGAGACAATATGTGCCCTTGATATGTCAAGAACCCCATGCCCAAAATTCATACCCACGATCCACTTCATACCCTTTTATATGAATTAGAGAGGGTCCTCTTGGGAAACACTCCTTGACTTGGGGATCAATCTACCCAATAGGGCACCATGATAGCCTTCCCATACTTAAATTTGGCAAATTTTATAAGGTCTTTGAGCATTTGTTTATTTTGAAAATGGTGGATTTAATGCACATGTTTGGATGGTTCTTTTATTAAATGTGGCTTAATTGGCATGATACATGTGACTTTTGGACCCTTGGAGGGCATACTTCTTTGTCTTTGCAGAACCTTGCTAGGTGTAAGCTATTCCATGGAGGAATTGTGCCTTTTTTACCTTCATGGAGGGTTGAAAACCCCAAGTATGGACACCATACCCCACAGGATGGGCAGAGGACCCTAGAGCCATTGTACACTTGAGATGATGAATGTTTCCTTTGGAGGCACTTGGACAGCACTAGATTATGACATCATAACCCCTTGTACTTGGACTTTGGCCTTTGGAGGCCTAGGACATCACTTCCTAAGCCCTTCGTGTCACTTGGAGGCTAGGGTTAGATGGGCTTGATGGTTCTGGAAGAGAGGTGATGTGGTTTGAAGGACGAAGATGCATGGCATGACACTTCATCACATGAGAGAGTGACACATGGCCTTTGGAGGCCCAACGACTTGCATCTAGAGGCTCAATGTCTCACTTTTTGGGCCTAGCATCATTGTTTTAGGGCATTAAGTCACCATTCTAAATGTTTTACTTTATGTAATTTTAATTTTTTTAAATTGTAAAGGAAAATAAAGTGGGGTCGACCCTCTTTTTAATTTTTGGTTGACATTTTATGTGGACATAATTGGTTTAGGTGGCCTCATATAAATAGAGGCCATCTCATTTTTATTTTAGAGATAACTCACTTGAGAATTACATAACTCGTGGCTGGAATTTTCGCCCTACTTGGGCAATTCGCTTGATCTTATCTCTTGTGCAATTGGATGCTCTACTTGTCTATTGGTTGAAGGTAGGCTAGCAACTTCTCTTGTATTCTTGTTCTTGGCAATTGTGGTGGAATATCTTGATAAGTAAGGGTTGTTCATGCTATCTCTTGGATTAGGTAAGGAATTTCTGCAAATTTATGTGTTTCTTCTTGATTTCAAGGTTATTTTTTCAAACCCATGGAGTATAAGGGCATACACCCTCCATCAAAGATCTATCTTTTATTGTCATTGAAAATCCTATTTAAAAGATTGCTATGAGTAAAAAGTCTTACACCCTTGTAGATTTACCTTTCCAAGGTTTGTTTACTCTAGGGAGTAAAAAGGCTTACACCCGTAGAGGAGTAATAAATCCTATCTCATAAACAAGAGACTCCACAACCCAATAGATAAGGCACTAATATTTTGCATTGGAGATTGAATATTGTGCATTGGTAAATGTGATTTCAAGGAGATTGAATTGTTCAAGTTTGGAATTTAATTCTACATGTTTTAAGCTATATTGTGCCCTAAGGGCATCTTTATTAGCCAAGTGATCTATCTGTTGTAATAAACATTTAGATACAACCAATAGGGCTGCAGCAAACTTGCTATATTTCACTCTCTTACTCACTTTTCTACCGCTGAAATTCACTTGCAAATTGTCATAATTGATCTATTGCTTAAAGGTTATTGTTAGGGTGGATTTCTTGTTGATTTTAGTGGCTAGAACTTGTTGTTGTAGCAAAAATATTTCTACAGCCATATGGCTGTTATAAAATATTGTTGATAACACTTAAAAAAAGCCCTCTTTTGCTATCAAAGTCTTGGTTTAATTATTGAAGAATTTTCTACTAATTGTTACCTTTGTTTCCAACATCATACACATGATTTCGATGGTTTAATTTGAAATTGTCATAACTTGTTTACCGCTGATATATATTTCCATACTACTGCAATTTTGGGACGATGAGGTTTCTTGTTGATTCCCCATTGGTTTTGAGGCTTTAATCATCACATATTATCTTGTTTCGGGCAGGTCTAACATTGTTTTGCAGGTACATAACCTTGGAAACTATTCACCAGCTCCCAAGACTCTTTCCAAAGCCTCATTCTCAGTCTTGACTTTGACCTATAGGGGCACTCTTTGATCACTTTCCATCTCCCATCGCAATCCCCCTAGGTTCACCCATGAATCATCTCTTGTGTTGGACTTGTCCTTCACTAAAATGATGGGAGTATCTATTAAAGTGACAGTGATAGGTACTCCCATTTGGGTCACACACTTGTGGATTCGATTGGGCTTTTCCGAAGCTACATTTTGTGTGATAACACACGTCATTATCCAATTATAATCCATTTCCCTCGTTGTATTGGCCTAAATAACAATCCCAGTAGTAGTCATTTGCAACACCTTACACCTTCCCTTCCTTCTTCCATTACTTATTCCTCCACGATCTTTGTTTGAACTGGATCCTCCTTCCCTCCAACTTCTAGAAACAGGATTTAATTTTTCCCTTATACCTAAGTGCATCCCGGTTAAGGATATCATTTGCTCCATTGAATCCATTACCCAAAATCCCCCTACTCATGAAGCCAAAGAAATTAGACAAGAGTGTGGAAGAATCCTCCATTGTTCCAAACCTCCTCAACTAAACTTAACTAAGCAATAGTTTCATTATATTTGTTGCCTTAATGATAACCTGGACATCATTGTTCTTAAAGTCTATAAAGGCAACGCTACGATTATTATGGATAAACTCTGACTATGATTCTAAACTTCAAGTCCTTCTATCTTCTTCTGCTTAAAAACCTCTTGCTAAAAGCCCTAGTAATACCCAGTTTTGATTTTAGGGGCTAAATTTCGCTCATGGGCTAATTTTCCATGGTTTTTCCAAAAACGAGATTCGTTATTTTAAAAATGATTCGCCCCAATTCTATAGGATAAAATTATTTTACCTTAAAAATCGCCAAAATTTTATAAAAACTATATAAAATATTTAGAAATTTGAAAATTTTTACGAAAATTTCGCCAATCATTTATAGTTGGCATATGAAGGATTAGTAAGATTTGCCAAGGTTTCTACATTTTAAAATAAATTTCCATCCTTAAAATCATCCCTGTAAATACCATTACCAACCTAGTAGCCAAAGCCATAAAATCCTCTTCCTTGGACCCCAACATTGAAAAACGTCTCATTCCTCATAACGCCCAAACCTTGAGGATCTATGGGAAACCTAAAATTCATAAAAAAGGACATTCCTCTTAGACCTATAGTAATCACCATAGGCACCCCCACTCACACTCTTGCTCGCTTCCTTGTTGATAAATTTTAGACCTTCGTTGGTACAATCTCCTCATTTATTAAATATTCCTCAGATTTTATTCATAAAACTCGGAATATTCACCTTGATGATCAAGACATCGTGGTTAGCTAATGATCAAGACATTTAATGAGGTTAATGTAATTGAGGCAATAATATGTCTTGATCCCATTGAATTCCTCTCTTCACCTCATCTACCATGATACCCCTCACTCGTAACCCTTTTTTCTGTGTGGACCCACCTTCCCATTTTTACCTCTTCACAAATGGCTCTCACTCACAACCAAGAAATAAATTATTTGTTTGCCGACAACAACCAGAACAAGGAGGACATCAAGCGCATCAATTTCAATCTTGGCTCCCTCAATTCCAATGTTGAGACCCTCAACAACCAATACAGATCCCTCAAGGACCAATATAGCTCCCTTAAGGACCAATATGCCACCATCAATGCCACACTCGAAAAATTGTCGAGTTGATCCCTGAACCCTACCTCCTCTGAACAACCTTCCTTTCATGCAGACGTTGAATCTTCCCATTTCCACAACCCTCCTTCCAATCACCTTCATTGTGAACTGTGTCTTCCCATAATTGAGGTGAACAAATTTGATGGCTCGGATCCCATGGGTTGGGTCACTCAAATGGAACATCACTTCTCCTTGTGTGTCATTACCGATGAATCAGCCAAAATTTGTTACAGTGTCCTCTATCTGGATCTTAAACGATGGCAATGGTGGCAATGGCATAAAAATTCATGCCAAGGGTATATTTCTTGGACATATTTTGTTGTCGATCTTTATGAACGCTTTGACACTGACACCAACCATTTGGATTGTTTGACCAAGTTGATACAATATGGCATAGTGGAATACTTTATCGTTTCCTTTGAGCACTTGGATTTCAAAATGGAGAGCATGTTAGGTGCTTTCTGCAAGGAATGTTTTATCAGTGGCCTAAAGGATGAAATATGAGCCGAAGTACAAATGGATCACCCCTAGACTTGGTTAGAGGCTACTAAATGTGCCAATGAAGCACAATAGGTTGTCTTCTCCCAAAACAGAAAACCCTCCTTTATTCCTCACCCTAGACCCACTCATCCTGCCCCTCCTGCCACTCCTCTCAAGATCTAGAAATTAACTCGGGAAAAAATGGATGAAGACCAACTCAAGCGTCTTTGTTATATTTGTGATGAAAAATGTTTTCTGGGGCACAAGTGTAAGGAAAAAAATCTTTTTATGTCCATTTATGAGGATGTTGTTGATGAGGAGGCCGATGTTTCCCCTGTGGAAGATCTACCCCAATAAAATGATCTTACCCCTCCCTTTGATTCACCAGAAGTTGAATTGTTAATTTTGATGCACGTCGTCATTGGCTTCTCTGCTCCCCAAACCCTCAAGTTAATTGTCTACATTAAACATAATAAAATTATCATCCTAGTTGACAATGGCGACACCCATAAATTTATTTATCGCCACATTGCCCAAGAAATCAATTGCTATATATGTGCAATCAACAATTTTCAAATCATGATTGTCAATGGTGATTCCATGAAATGTGGCAGGCGTTGTGAAAATGTGTGACTACAAATTGGTTGGTACCACCTGAAATATCATATGTTTGCTATCGACATGGGCGATTGTGACATTGTTCTCGGTGTTGAATGGTTACACACTCTAGGCCCCATCCTTATGTATTTTAAGGACCTAACCATTAAATTCCAATAGGAGGGACAACAATATAAGTTTCAAGGCATCACAATAGGCTCACCTGAGATCATCAATTCCCACCGAATGGAAAAGCTACCCAAAAATGTCATTCTGGAGTTATTTCCCAACTCCATTCCATTCAAGTCATTAAGACACCCTCTGTGCACCCTGACCTCCAAACTATACTCTCCCGACACCAAGCTATTTTTAACACTCCCCATGGACTTCCCCCATGTTGTGGCATCCATGATCATTCCATTCCTCTAGTATCAAGCAACCTTCCTCCCAATGTTCACTTTTATCCTCATCCATTTTCCTAGAAAAATGAAATTGAGAAAATTGTCCATGAATTGCTAGAAGCGGGTGTTATCCATCCTAGTACCAACCCATATTATTCTCTGGTAGTGATGGTGTTATATTTTCATTAGTTTTGTTAACATTAGATTTACCATAGCATTTTTATCTTCTTTTAACATTCAATAATCATAAACTAAAATATATAAGCAATAGATAAACAAGCACAAGAAGACACAAAGATTTATCATGGGAAAAACCCAAACTCGGGGTAAACCCAACAAACTTTTCTTAGAGAGAATATTCCAATACAACCATGAACAAGCTATAATCACAAGAGCAAACCAAAAATGAAGAACCCTGATAAAAAATACTTATCTCGTATTCTTGTTAAACCCTAGCAAGGGTAGACAATTGATCAACACCACAAAATTGGCACCAAGATAGGTGCATCACTGGAACTACCACCACAGAGCTAACACCACACAACTAGCGCCACTGGTAACTACAATTGCTAACTGGCACGAAGCAACTAAGAAACACCACACAACCTTAGCGCAACTCCTACAGAGGTAGCACCCAAGAGAAATAACCAAGATCCACCAATAATATCCTTCCCCGAGTGGGGCACACTCTCCAAGAGAACCAGAGTCCAAAAATAGTGAAACTGCAACAACTGCAACTGCAACTGCCTAGTGTGCACTCAGAAGGAGAATTGTTTTCCTCTACAAATGAACTGACCCAAACTTGTATTTATACTAATTTGGGCACCTGTCTAGGGTCGACTTCTTATTTTGGGTCTTCAACTTTACTTTCTTATTTATGTGGGCTGACCTCTCTTCCTGGAAATTAAATTTCCACTTTATTATTATTTCCCGTGGGCCGACTTCTCTTCTGTGGTATTCTATTTCACTTTATTCTTTTCCAGGGTGTACTTCAATTGTTCAATGGTCTTCCTTTGACTTCTTGGAATCTTCTTCTTCTCTAAGAAAATCTGTCTAGGAGGGAATACCTCCCACATCTACCAAAACATCAGCACTCCCTCTTAGCTAGGAAGGTATTCTTCCATGATGTTTCTTCTAGTAGTCCATTGACTACCCTGCAATCAAATAGTAGCACACAGCTACTACCATTCCATCGGTAGATCGAATCATTTGTCACGGTCTCCAATACTATGTTTCAATCATCCAGTAGCACACAGCTACCCATAATGTCCAGTAGTACACAACTATTGTTGTAGTCCAGTAGTACACAACTAATACCATATTCCTCTTGACTGTGTTGTGATGTTACTTTCCAGTAGTACACAACTATTGTCGTAGTCTAGTAGTACACAACTACTACCATATCCCTCCTGACTATGTTGTGATGTTCCTTCTTCTTTTCTTGCAGTCTTATTCACACCCATCCACCTTGCATGGTATGAGCAAGACTGCCTTCATAGCCCCATTCACACCTAGCCACTTAGCATGGCTTAGTCAAGCCTATCCCATGGTCCAAGACCATGCTCCAAGTTTTATTCATACCTAGCCACCTCACATGGCATAGGCACTTGTACAATGATGTGATGTTTCTCCTCTCCCAGTAGTCTTATTCGCACCTACCCACCTCACATGGTGTAGGAAAGACTATGACCATAGCCCCAATCACACCTAGCCACCTCACATGGCTTAGGAAAGGATACTCCATGGTCCCAATCACACCTAGCCACTTCACATGGAATAGGCAAGACCATGCTACAAGTCTCAATCACAACTAGCCATTTCACATGGCATAGGCAAGACTTATACCAAGCTACTCATTACTCCCTTAGTCACTTCACATGATTGATCTGGGAAACCCTTGGCCAAAGGGAGAGCCCATTGTAGGAGAAACATCAATCTCCCTCTCAACGAGGGTGGACATTCTACATCATGCCAAGCTTGTGTCTGAAGTACTCATACTTCACTCTAGACATAGGCTTGGTTAGAATGTTTTCTATTTTCTCATCAGTGGATATGTAACGAAGCTCCATAGATCCTCTCTGCACCATGTCTCAGATGTAGTGGTATTTGATCTCTATATGCTTTGACTTGTCATGAAACACGGGATTATATGACATCTTCACACAACTTTGATTATCACAATGTATCAAAGTTGGCTCCAACTCTAGATTAAATAACCCTGCAAGAAACTTTCGGAGCCACACTGCTTCACGACATGCAACAATAGATGCAATATAATCTGCCTCTATTGTACTGAGTGCCATTGACGTCTACTTCCTGATCAACCATGAGATCACACCTGATCCCAAACTAAAGCAACACCTTGAGGTGATTTTTCAGTCCACTGCACTCCATGTCGAGTTAGAGTCTAGATAACCATGCAACTTCACATCTCTATCTGAGACATATCTCAATTCATATCCAATTATACCATGTAGGTACCTCAACACATGTTTTGCAACTATCCAATGTACATGTCTAGGCTCAACCATGTACTGACTCAAAGTGCTCGCTGCAAAACATATGTATGTCCTGGTGTTAACCAAGTACATCAAGGATCCAATCAATTGTATGTACATAGTGGGATCCACCAAATATGAAGATGAATCACTCAAGAGCTTCAGATTCATCATCATAGGTGTGGTCATGGACTTGCAGTCCATCATCCCAAATCATTGCAGGATCTCAATAGTATATTTTCCTTGGCTAATAAAAATCTTGTATGACCTCTTCCACATGTCCAATCCCAAGAAATAAATCATCAAACCTAGATCCTTCATCTCTAACTCTGAAGTGAGTTCCCTCTTGCACCCATCTGTGAGATTCTCATCCCTTGTAAGAAACAGGTCCTCCAATATCAAGGGGCAACCATCCCCATGCTCATCAAAATAATTTTT
>SNQJ01S0108398.1:0-25449 GCA_010110895.2 Picea sitchensis
TAGTTGGACAATGTTCAATTTTCATCTTGACAATTAAAAAAAAAAATTGTTTTAAATTAATTATACTCAAATCAATTTTACTAAGATCTATTACAATTTATTAAAAAAAAATTATTATCAATCCAAAATTGTAATTTCAACCAACATTATCTAACGAAATCACATAATTACAAAAATGTAAAACATTTAACCTTTTTATAATAGAAATTTATATAATTTTATAAAATTATAATATTTATTTTTAAAAATAAAATAAATTTATTGAATATTTAATTTAATATATAAAATTTATATTTTATAAATAATTTACTTATATTTCACAATTTTATAAATAAAAATTAATTCATTTTAAATTAATTAAAGTTAAACCAATTTTACTTCAATTACAATTACGAATGCTATAGCTAATTAAATTGAATCAACTTCACCCCAAAAAATATAATATTAAAATTTTATTTTTACCAAAAAAACAACCATTTTAATTCAATCAACTTTAAATTCTTATCATTTAAAAAAAATATAACTCCACATAAAATATAATAACATTTAAATAATTTAATTTTAAAATAAACATATAGAAGCTAACCTATAGTTTTGGAAAGCAATTATATTAAGTATATTAATAATATTTTGGATGAATGTCCCCGAGGTGTAGGACAGTTGGTGACAGAGTGTGTTGTTAAGCCACTCTATGTTGAAAAGTCACCGGTTCAAAACCTGCGGGGACAAAAAATCCAACCATGTTAAGGGTTAGTGTGGCTCAGGCCGGGTGTGATCCTCAGGTGATTTTGATGACTTAGATGCCCCTGAGTCGCGGTTTCTCAAGCCACAAGTTAATCCTGATGCCAATAGGTTCGACCACATTAATAAATAAATAAATAAAACAATATTTTGGATGAGAATTATACTAAGTATTTTATGATGTGGTATTTAATGGATGAATGGTGTGTATATTTTTTGAAATATATTTACAAGGGATTTAAGTAATACAAATGTTTATATAATTTGTAATTAATGATTTGATATTTTTATAATAAATTTTCTATTACAAAACTCTTAAGAACATCATAGTCAAATATATCCATATTATAAAGTAAGTCAAAATGAATGTTATAATCTAACATAACTATTGAAGAATATGAGAACCCATCAAAACCCTTAAAAAACATTGCAATGCAACAAAAAACTTAATAAAAGTACTTTAATAAAACTCACAATATGACATCGCATTTGATTAATGTCACAATGAAATGATTTTTTTAATGAACATCGCAATGTGACTTGGCATTTGTTGAATGCAACAATGTTACATACCCATTAACGTGGCAAGGTGAATGTCCCAATCTGAAATAACCATTAAGCAACCCAACAATTTCACATGAATTAAGAAAAAATGAAAGTTACAATATGACATAATCATTGAAGAATGTCACAACCCAACATAATCCTTTATCAACATTTAAATGTGACAAAACCCTTAATGAATGTAACGTCACAATCTGACATCACATTTCATTAATGCCACAATATGGCAAAACCCTTAAGGAACATCACAATATGAAATTACATTTAATATAAGCCACGATGTGACATGATTGTTAATGTCATAAGATGAATGCCGCAATCTAGAATAACCATTAAGGAATCTTGCAAAATCCAACTTAACCCTTGGTAAATGTTGCAATGTGACATCACATTTCATTACCCCTTAATGAATTGACCCTCTATGTATGTTACAATCTGACAAAATCCTTTACTGAATGTCACAATGTGACAAAATTCTCTAATGAATGTCGCAATATGACATCTTATTTCATTAGCACTACAATGTGACAAAACCCTTAATAAACATCACAATGTGACATGACATTTTATGAATGCAACAATGTAACATGGTTGTTATCGTGAATGTTTCAGTGCGACAAAATCCTTTATGAATGTCACAATGTGACATCACATTTTAGAAATATAACAATGCGAAAAAACCTGTTCATGAACACTCAATCTTCCATGACATTTGATGCATGTCGCAATATGAGTAAATCATTTATTAATGTCACAGTGTGACATCACATTTGATCGACAAAAAAATGTGACATAACCATTCATGAATGTAGGAAGTTGACACAACTCAACCAAGACGATTGTCTTAATGAGAAATAACCATTGAGAACATCACAATCAAACATATCCATATTATAAAGTAAGAAAAAATGAATGTTACAATCGATCATAACTATTGAAGAATGTCACAACATGGAAAAACCATTGATGAACGTTACAATGTGATAAAAAACACTTCATAAATCTCACAATGCGACAAATTTTTTAATGAACATCGCATTCTTCCATGACATTTGATAAATTCCATAATGTGACATAGTTGTTAACATGACAAGATGAATGTTGCAATGTGAAATAACCAAAAGGAATGTTACAATCCAACATAACCCTCAATCAATGTCACAATATGAAAAAAACATTTATTATTGTCCCACTGTGACATCACATTTGATCGATAACACAATGTGACATAACCATTCATGAATGTAGGAAGTTGACACAAGTCAACCAAGATTAATGTATTAATGTCAAATAGCCATTGAGAACATCACAATCAAACATATATAGTATAAAGTAAGACAAAATGAATGTTATATTCTGACATAACCATTGAAGAGTATCACAACCTGATGCATCACCCCTACCTCGACAGGGTCTACTTGGCGTCCCGATCTATGGATCATGAATTCCTCTCAGTCGAAGCGACTCCTTTAGTTCACGCTGGAACCTTGAACACAATATATCCACAGGTCCTTTTCAGAAGTTACACATGTGCAAACGAGCACTTGGCGTGAACCTCCTTTCTGTGTGACCAACCGACGTGACCACAACCTCAACCCAAAAGGTGTGTCACGTTTCGTGATATTGGAACTCCTATTACAAGGAATCCTGACTCCTCCAATCCCTAAAACCTGACTAGGGCTAATGGTCCACTAGCTCCTCCCTTGACACTTTGCTGATGTGACCCTCGGTTGTGACCTGGGGCCCAACTTTCGACACCTCAGGATTTCGTGTATCGGGGATTTGCAATGCAAATTTCTCCCTTCGCTCGAAAGCCGAAATCACGATGTTCCTTTTCTGTCGATCAACGGTCCCAAACCTTCGATGATCTGATGATCCATATTTCGTCGGGATTTCGCAACTCACGATTCTCGAATTCAAGCTCCTCCACACTTTCGACTTTCGAGAATCCAAAATCTGAAGTATCTGATCGACGGCTTTTGCCCAATCAGATATGACGGATACTACCTCTTCTGATCTTGCGAGTGCTAAAATATACTCAACCTTAACTTCTCAATAGACTTGCTAGATCCAATGGCCCATGAAATTTCGGTGATTCTCCCTCCAAGAATTTCAACCTTCCATCCAAAATTTCAATGACTTCCAACCAAATAACTCGACTTCTTTTCCTCTTGAACTTGGTTTCTGCGAGGTGTCTTCAACCCTAGTATTTCCCTCAAACTTCTCTAAGTCTTGACCCCTCATGAGCTTATACTTTGATGCAAATCAAGGATTCTAATGGATTCTTGAACACACTCCT
Source organism: Picea sitchensis (assembly GCA_010110895.2). NCBI lineage: Eukaryota > Viridiplantae > Streptophyta > Pinopsida > Pinales > Pinaceae > Picea > Picea sitchensis. Next base: position 3,605 of record SNQJ01S0108398.1, read on the forward strand.
TGCGACATTCAAAATAACCTCTGGTTATCTGATGTCTCCTAACTCTGCGAACTCCTCATGACATAAGTTCTTCAACCACTCTCCTTGGTTGGTAAAGTATAAGACTTCAACCAGCCTATGCACACCTTGCACGACTCTATGATATACTCGCACTTCTACTAGTATAAGAGCAATGATATCCCTCCTAAGATTTTCTGAGATAAAACTCAGAATCTTGTTAACGCACTCCTTACAGACTTTCACTACACTCCTTGCAGGAATTCTTAGGATGAGAAACAATTGAAAATCATACTCTTCCTCTCACGGACTTCATACATTCAACATGAAATCATAGATACAACATTGAAACAAATGCATAAGATAGTATATAAGAAAAATGTAAACATACCATTCAATAGATGCAAATAGTGATCATAAAAACATCATGAAATTGGATCAAAGCATTCTTATATTAATTCCAATGCTTCTGTACATGGGTTCAATAGCAACAACTATCTGCTTATACAACTTCTACAATCTATGTTCTTCTCTGGTCTCCTATGGTCTCTTTCTCTACTGCTTCTAACTCCTCTATATTACAATGAGAATAATGTTACAATACAATACATATGAGGGAGATTTTTTGAGTTCCCCCCCCTACAACCTCAAGCTATCGAATCAAATTAAATATTACAACTACTTTACATTTATTACATTAAATGCCTACAACTGATAGATAAGAGCTAACACTCAAGATCTGTGTTACAATCTCTAAACCATAGAAGAAAAAATATCCTTTCCAGATATTACATTAATGTTTCCTCTTTTGAAATTCAAAATGTCCTCAAAATGTGCATTGGTGCATATTTAACTGTCTCCACTTGCGTTTGATTTTGATGCTCCTGCATCATACTCCTCTGGCTGAAAAATTGATGAACTCTTGTTCATGAGTTCCTGTACCGTCTGTCCATGTTTCTGGATAATTTCTTCACTTTCCCAATTGGCATCCTCAGTCAAGTGTCCTTTCTACTTTACCAAATACTCAAGATATTTTTTCCTCTGGGTCTTCTTTCTAACTCTCTGGTCAATGATCTTTTTCATCTGTGGATTCTCAGCTACATGGATCTATTTGACTCACTGAATTTCCTTTTGATTGTCTTCTCCTCTTGCTTCATATGCTCTTTAAGGATACATATCTTCTACATTGAATATGGGTGATATGCCCACCCAAACTGGCAATTCTATCTCATAAGAATTTACCTCAAATTTTCGCAAAATCTTACACGACCTTATCTTTTTCATATTCAGTTTATTGTATGTCCCCCTTGGCAACCTTTATTTTCTTAGGTGTGCTAAAACTAAATATCCCACTTAAAATTGAAGCTCTCTTCTATGTTGATCTTCTCTGCGTTGTATTGCTGATTGGAATTTTGTAGCCTCTCTTTAATCTTACTATGGAGCTCCTGGATCTCTGCTGCAAAATCTTCTGCTCCATCACTTCTGAAATATCTCTTCTCTAAGTCTATCTACTCAGATACTCCTCTTGGATGCATTCCATACATTATCTGGAATGGGCTCTGTCCTTTGATCTTGTTAGGTGAATCGTTATATGAAAATTTTGCTTGTGACAGAATATGATCCCATTGACTATGATGTTCAACTACTAAACTCCTCAATAAGTCTCCTAGAATTCGATTTACTACCTCAGTCTATTCATTCATTTGAGGGTGATATGATTAGTTAAAAGATAAGTCTATCCCCAACATTTTCCATAGTGTCCTCCAGAAATGACCAACAAACTTGGTATCCCTGGTTGAAACAATACTCTTGGGTAGACCATGAAGTTGAACAACTTCCTTGAAAAACATATTTGCAATGTGTGTTGCATCACTGGTTTTTTGACATGGAATGAAATGTGCCATTTTTGAGAATTTGTAGACTAACAAAAATATGGAATCAAAAACTCTCTTTTTCCTCAACAATCTTAACACAAAATCCATGCTTACCACATCCCATGGCCTCTCTAGTACTAGCAATGGTTGATACAATCCTATATTCTATCTTTTCCCCTTTGCATGCTAGAAAATCCTACACCTGTTGAAAAATTTCTTGACATATGTCCTCATCCCTAGCCAATAATATAAACTATTTAGTTTTGTCATGGCTGAAATGTCCAACCAATCCCCCACTATGTTTTTCATTTAAAAAAATTTCTCTCATAGAACTCTTCGGGATACACAATTGATTTCCCTTGAATATCAGTCCATCCTGAATTAAATATTCAATCCATTGGATTATGTCTCTCAGAACAAGATTCTCACATGTTTTGTAAGCATCCTAAAAATCTGAATCATCTTGGTACATATCCTTAAGGATATCAAAATCTAAGGTCTTCACACGAAACTCCTTTAGAATAAAAAATTTCCTACTCAACGCATCAACAACCTTGTTAGCAGTTCTAGAAATGTGCTTTATAACAAAAGTAAAGTTTTGCATAAATTCAACCCATTTTGCATGTTTTTGATTCAATTTCTCCCATTTGGTTATAAACTATAAGGCATGATTGTCACTATACAAAACAAACTCCTTCGGAACCAAGTAGTGCCTCCATTTCTTCAGTGCTTGTATGACTGCATAACAATCTTTATCATACGTGGAATATTTCATCTTCGCCTCGTTCAACTTTTCACTGAAGTATGCAATTGGCCTATTGTTTTGACTTAAGACTACTCCAACCGTGAATGAACTTGTGTCACATCTAACTTGAAATGTTTTACTGAAATATGGCAAAACCAGAACTGGTTGTCCAATGAAAAGATTTATGTCCTTTCTTGATCGTGTCCATCATTGGTGCACTAATCCCACTAAAATTTTTTTAGGAACCAAATATCAATATGCATAGAAAAACCTCAGAATAAGTACTCAACGCCTTGAAAAAGAGAGAAATTCAAATAATAAACCTCTTTGAGGGGGAAACCTCCTTATGCCCACATAAATTTTCAATTACAAGATGATTCCAAATGAAAATGTATGCTTGGTATATATAGGATACTAGGAGGTATAATTACAACTAATGGATTAAAGACAACACAAATAAAATAACATTACTAATGTAATATTCCCCAATTAAGGGGTAATGAGCCACTATTTAGGGCTTAACAAGACCCTCCCCTTGAGACAAGTGTTGTCCGCAATGATTGAGTAACTCTGGATTCTTCTGTATAAAAGACTCATCTTCCCAAGTGGAATCTTCAGCCAATAGTTTCTTGCATTTAATGAGATACTCTAAAATGGATCTATTCCTCAACTAGTGAATTCTTGTGTCAGTGATGGCTTCGGGATCCAATATGATTTTTCCTTCCGCGTCAAGTTCTGGAAATATAGTTTGAACTGGGATCTTGTCACCTATAAAAAGGTATAGCCTGAAAGGATGATTATGCAAATAAAAATTTAGTACTATATCTACCAAGTTAAAAATGAAGCAGAAGAAAAAAAATCAAAGCTAATGTATACAAATCCCAATAAAAATTTAGTACTATATCTACTCTGTGAAATACACTGAAAAAAAAGCTAATGTATAGAAATCCCAATCAAAATACATATAACTATACATCTGTGCATGCAGATACCAATGTGTAAGGTCGAGAATTGCTTAATAATACGATTTCAGTTAATAAAATAATGGCTAATATGAATGGTTAATGACTAAAAACATTGAAGCTAAACCCTGCATTTTTTTTTAAGCATACAAACTCTCATGAGTTCAAATGAGTAAGTGTGAAATAAAAACGAAAAATGATGGGCACTTGTCAAAAATAGTCACAGGTAAAAATATATTAGACTCTTGTTGAATCAATGATATTTGATGGATACTGTGATGTTTAAGTCAACAATGAGAGTGGGATAGGGTAATTGTTATAACAATGAGTAATCACAAAAATATATTTTATGAATCCTAAGATTATATGAGTAAACAAAAAGAAAACCAGAGGCTATTCAAGGTCATAAATTTTATAAGTACCAGAGTAGTACAAACCAAGGGTTGGAGACTTAACTACTAAATGACCAATGAGTAAGTATAACTCCATCTCCAAAATCGTGTTAACACAAATAAGTAAAATTTTCACTTGAACAAAAATTAAATAAATTGGGAAATGAATTTAACAACTAATGAAAGCTCTGGTGTAAATAAACTCTCGAAAAGAGAATTTAKTTTGAGCAAAACYAGTAAAATTAAATACAGATAGGTCCTTAGTAAAACAAGGAAATAGTCATGGAAGTTGTAATTTTGAATTTCATTATTAGAAAAAGAGTTACCACTACAATAGCAAATCATGGAATTTATCATTAATTCTATGAACATGGCACCATTGATTATACTGGTGCACAAAATGATGAAAACCCCCTTCCCTACGGGGATGGCGCGACCTCCTGGTATAGGATCTTCTTCTGAGGAGATGAATTAGCTCTCGGATCCTTGCAAGATCCCCTCCAATTTACACAAGCCCCTTTACTTTCCTTATGCAGGTCCACACAAAACCCGTGGGCTCTTTCCCTAAGCCCCTTTTTCCTTTTAGTCAAAACCACAAGCGCTAGCCACTTTTCCTCTAATAGAAATCTCACGTGACCGCAAGCTAGAACCAAGCACTTAACTAAAAGGTGCTATGAGGAGTTCGAGACTCCGAGACTCCAGAAATTCACGCTTCAAAATATTTTCCAAGAACACAGTCCAATTCTCGTGAATGTCGAACTGGAGAACTGATGGAGACCTCCCTTCTCTCCTAATGGTTTCGCAACATCTCGGTCAAGGATATTAATCACTTGAGATGAGTTAGATCTTTCAGACCTTAAATAACCCTAGGAAAAATTTCAAAGGCCCCCTTTTCCTCCTTGGGGATAGGTCTTATGGAATCCGTGGGCCCACTTCCTTAGTACTTTCTAAAATCTTAAAAGTTTGGGCACTAGATTCTTTCCGCTAGCCCCTCTCCCCAAGTGACCTCAGGATATAACCCAAGGCTTAACTTCCTGGGTGCTTCATACTTTGGATCTTAGTTGATTTAGTAGAAACCACAACACTATTCCCTGAATCGTCGAACCTCGAACTCTGTTGGACAGATCTATGGTCCTCGTTCCTCCCTCAACGAACGGTTGTGATCCGTTTGGGCTCCGACCTCCAGGGATTCCAAATGCCTCAACCCTCCTTATCCCCAAAGTATTATGTACTAGGAACCTGAGATGAACCACCACGTGTCCACCCAAATCAATGCTCAAGTCCACTATGGGACATCGACGTTCAGGAGCTTTGCACGTTCCTATAGCCTTTTCTCCAGGAGTGTCAAACCTCCACACTCCATGTGTCCTGTTCAAGTGGGTGGCTAAGATGGATTTCGGCACCTTGGCCTTCAAGCGTTTCAAATTTTCTATCCCCTATTCCTTTCGAAGGGATCTTCCTATGAAACTCGTGGATCTTCGCCACATGCCCTCTCTCGATCCAATGGTCCAGATCTACTCCACTCTCCATGACTTCGTGGAGATTGTGCCTTGCTTCACACAAGTTCTATCGGATCTCTTCCCTCCTAAACTATCTTATCCACTGCCACGTATCCCCTTTGCAGCCAACGGCTAGGATCACTCTGTGATTTCGAACTTCAGTTATCCCCCTCCTCAATACTTCAAACACTCCGAACCACAAAATGATGAAATGATTCACGACTAAATTCCATGCAGTTTTTTCAAATTTAATGGTATGGATAGACTCTGCTTCCTCTTGAAGGGATCTTGGCTGATAACTCGTTAAACCTTCAGATCTTCTCTCCCTTTGATTATTTCTTCCCGCTATCTCTCTTGAGATTTGTTTCTCGAACCCTTGGACTCCTTAGAGGGATAATTCGACACTTAGTTGATTTCTGGATCTGTGCACTCCTTGCAACAGATCATCGTGCTATTTCAAGAGAAAACCCAAGCTATTTATCGTAAGTATTTTGAGTCAAAGACTTTGTCTGCACACTCCTTGCGTTTGATATGCACACTCTGCATATGAAAGTTCACGCTATCTCTTATGATCTTTGAGTCAAAATACTCTACTAAACGCACTCCTTGTATACAGTATGCACTCCTTGCATAAGCTCAAGTAAGAGAAAACAATTGAAACTTATTCACCCCTTCATGAATTTATTCATTTACAATAAAACTCATGCATTCATGAAAACTCATAAAAACAAAGAATTGTAAATAGTAGAAACACCATGCATTGGATCGATTTTCCTCTCTTATATTAATTCAAATGTAAATGGCTATAGATATGATAAAACAATAACTTAAAATTCAACAACTAAATCACAAAAATTTCCTACTAATTTGAAATAGCCTCATTCAGGCATACAACACCTCTATTTATCAAAAAGGGATCCTAGGGTTCCCTCCGACTACTCATCTTCTCAAAGAAAAGAAGATTCCAAAAAAATAAACTAACTATCCATTAAGTTTCATTACATTAAAGTCTGAGAGTGAAACTCCAAGATCTCACTAATCGTGTTTTCTTCCAAGTTGTTTTGATCTTCTTCTAATTATTCATTCAAAAAGACTGATAGGAAATGCTAGCGTTTAAGATTCCAAAATAATTCAAGAGGTGTGTTATGGTGCTGAGTTGTCTCTCCATGTGTGTTTTGCTAACAATGCTCCTCCATCATACTCCTCTGGGAAAAATTCATGGACTCATGTCCATGAGCTCCTGCACTATCTTTCCATGCATCTGAACATTTGCTTCGCTTACCCAACGAAAATCCTCTATGGGGTGTCCCCTCCACTTTACCAGATACTCATAGTATGTTTTCCTTCTGGTCTTCTTGCCAACTCTTTGATCAATGATCTTCTCCATATCTGGATTTTATGTTATAGGCATTTCCTTTTCCCATTGAATCTATGTATGATCTTTTGTTTCTTCTGCTTCATCTTCCCTCTAAGGATACAGGTATGATATGTTGAATATGGATGATATGCCCACATCATCTGGTAGCTCAATTTCATAGGCATTTGCATCAAACTTCCTTAAGATCTTACATGGCCCTATCTTCTTCATCTTCAGCTTGTTATATGTTCCCCTTGGGAATCTATCTTTCTTGATATGTGTTAGAACCTGATCTCCTACTTCAAATTGAATCTCTCTGTGATGTTGATCAACTATGCGCTTTTACACTTGGCTAGAGCTCTGCAACTTCACTATGATATGGCTATGGAGCTTATGCATTTCTCCAACAAAATATTCTTCTCCAACACTTCTGAACTCACTCTATTCTAAGTCTCTCAACTAAGATACTCCTCTTGGGTGAATTCCATACAGTATTTGGAATGGGTTCTTTCCAGTGCTCCTGTTTGGTGAGTCATTTTATGCAAATTCTGCTTGTGGAAGAATCTGATCCCACTGATTATGATGCTCAGTGACCAGAATCCTCAATAAGTTTCCCAAACTTTTCTTCACCACCTCAGTCTGTCTATTTGTGTGAGGGTGATAAGTTGAGCTGAAGGAGAAATTTGTCCCCAACTTCTTCTACAGTGTTCTCCATAGATGACCAATGAATTTGGTATCTCTCTTTGAGACAATACTTTTGGGTAATCCATGAAGTTGAACAACTTCCTTGAAAAATAAATTTGCAACATGTGTTGCATCACTAGTCTTCTTTCATGGGATAAAGTGTTCCATCTTTGAAAATCTATCCACCACCACAAATATGGAATCACATCCTCTTTTTTTTCTTGGCAGTCCCAATACAAAATCCATGCTTATTGCATCCCAAGGCCTCTTTCGTATTGGTAGTGGTTGATACAAACCATTGTTTTGTCCTTTTCCTTTTGCATGTTGGCAGATTCTACATATGTTTACAAACTTTATCACTTTTGTCCTCATACCTAGCCAATAATATGAACTGCTCAACTGTGCAAATGTTTTATCATGGCCGAAATGTCCAGCCAATCCTCCACTATGTTTTTCCTTCAAAAAGTTATCCCTCATTGAGAATTTTTGTGTGCACAATTGATTTCCCTTGAACAACAATCCCTCTTGAATCATATACTCTGTCCATTGGCTTTTGTCTCTCAGCATAGGATTTGCACATGCTTCATATGCTTCTTTGAAATCTGGATCATCACTATACATTTCCTTAAGGTGTTCAAACCCTAAGGTCTTCACTTGAAAATCCTGCAGAATCAAACATCCCCTGCTTAATGCATCATCAACTTTGTTAGCATTTCCACAAATATGTTTTATGACAAAAGTTAAATTCTGCATAAACTCAATCCACTTTTCATGACTATGACTCAATTTTTCATGTCTCGTTATGAATTGTAAATCCTGATTATCGCTATACAAAACAATGTTTTTGGAATCAAGTAGTGCCTCCATTTCTTCATGGCTCGAATTACTGCATAGAATTATTTATCATATGTGCAGTACTTTGTTTTGGCCTCATTCAACTTCTCACTGAAATATGCAACTGGTTTATTGTCTTGGCTCAATAATGCTCCAATTGCAACTCCACTTGCATCACATCTCACCTGAAATGTCTTTCCAAAATTTGGTAAGACCAAAATTGCTTGTTATGTTATCTTCTCCTTCAATATATTGAAGCTCCTCTCAGCCTCTTCTATCCATTTAAAAGACTTTTGCCTCTTCTTCACTGTATCCAATATCGGTGCACAAATTCCACTCAAATTTCTAATGAACTTCCTATAGAAACTTGCTAATCCATGGAATCTTCTCACCTCAAATATACTCCTTGGTGATGGCCATTATTTGATTGCTTTCACCTTCTCTGGATCCATCTTCAATTCATTTGAAGAGTTCACAAAACCCAAATAAATGAGTTATGTCTTCATAAAATAGGACTTCTTCAGATTTTTCAATAGTTTCTCCTATTGCAGTATCCTCATCACTAATGTCAGATGTCTCAAATTATCCTCTTCAGTCTTGCTAAAGACCAATATATCATCCAGATATACAACCACAAACTTACCAACAAAATCTTTCAGTATTTCATTCATCAACCTCATAAAATTACTTGGGGCATTTGTTAAGCCAAACAACATAACCAACCACTCATACAACCCTTCATTTGTCTTGAAGGCTATTTTCCACTCATCACCTTCTCTGATCCTTATCTGGTGATATCCACTTTTCAAATCTATCTTAGAAAATAAATTTTCTCCACTTAAACAATCCATTAATTCATCCATTCTTGGCAAAGGAAATATATACCTGATCGTGATCTTGTTTATGGATCTCGAGTCTATACACATTCTCCATCCTCCATCCTTCTTTGGACTCAACATAGTTGGTACTTCCCATGGACTCAAGATTTCTCTGACCAAACCCTTGTCTAATAAATCATGGACTTTTTTCCTTACCTCCTCATTCTCTTGAGGTGTCAATCTGTATGCTACTTTGTTTGGAAGACTTTCTCCTGGAATCAAATCAATATGATGGATGATACTTATGATGGGTGGAAATCAGTTAGGTAACTCATCCACTACTATGTCAACAAAATTCTCCATCAACTCTTGAACTTCTTCAGGAAAATCATCCATCGACTCTTGAACTTATTCTTGACCTCACTTAGGAGTTCCTTCCCAATCATGAGAAGTATTCTTGTGTTGGCTTATTCCTTTACTACCTTCTCTTATATTGGCAACAACATGTGTGTTCTACCATACTTTTCCAAAGTGTAAGTATTTCTTCCCCCATCATGAATGACATTCCTATCAAACTGCCATGGTCTTCCAAACAAAACATGACATACATCCATGGGAATTGCATCACACATAATCTCATCTCTATATCGATCTATTTTAAATTCAACAAGGCATTGTTTAGTTACCATTACCTGGTGTCCTTTTTGCAACCATGAGACCTTATATGGACTTGGGTGTGAAGTTGTATCTAGCTCCAATTTCTCCACTATCTTAGTGGATACTAAGTTATCAGTGCTCCCAATGTCAATTATCACCTTGCATATTCTGTCTTTAGTCTTGCAAGTTGTCCTGAATAAATTGTTCCTCTCCACTAGATTTTCAATTTCTGGCTCTGGTTTTAAGAGAACCTTCCTCAACATCAGGTATTTTCCATCCTCTGCACCTTCTGCTTCAATATTCCTTTTCTGTTCTTCTGAAATGTGAGCTTCACCTCCTCCTTCTTTCTTTTTCTCCGAACATTCCCAAGACATGTGTCATGTCTTTCCACAGGCATAACACCTTACTTCTCCTCCTCTCCTTCTTCTTCTTCCTCTAGAAGAATTTCTTCAACCACTTTGTCTCCCTCAGAAACCTCCTCAACTTTCTGAGTGACTGTGTGGTTTCTCAGTCTCATTCTTGGTTTTATGTGCCTTTTCATGGTATACTCCCTTACCTTTGTTTATTCTTCTACCTCTTATTCGTTGACTCTGTTTTCTAGCCAAATTCTCCTCTACCTTCTGGCAGATCATCCTGTCCCAATTATTTATCTTTTGCATGCCTTTTCTTCTCCTCTCAACCTGCAATTCATCCCACCACAGTGTTGCATGTCCTTTTAACCTAGTGAGAAGATGTCTCACCTTCTTCTCTTCATCGACATCTTCATAGTCGAAATATTTTTCCATGGATCTTATCCAATCCAACAACTCTTCAACATCCAAATTTCCTCCATGCATTGGGATGTCTATCTTTACTCTAGCTCCCAATTTAACAACTTCTTTCAGCAAGTGTTCCTCGACAACATTTTCCCCTGCATTTTCTTCAACTTCTATTTCCTCGCTTTCTGCATCACTAATGTCCCCAGAATCAGGTGCTCTCCTCTGCACTGCTTCCATCAGCTCTAATCTTGTACAAATATCTCTCATTTATCTTTTGAAAATGTGATTGGATATAGGTGGATCCACACATCTCCTTGGTGTCATTGTGATGAATGTTTCTCACACACAGAGTACAACTTTGAGATCTCGTTCGCTACCTGAAAACAATTTCAGGCTTTGATACCACTTGATACAGACCCCCCTTCTCTCCTAAGGGTTTCACGACTTCCTGGTTAAGGATCTTAATTAATTGAGTTGGGTTAGCTCTTTCGGACCTTACATAGCCCTGGGAAAAATTTCACAGGCCCCCTTTTCCTCCTTGGGTGTAGGTTTTATGGAACCCGCGGGACCGCTTCCTTAGCACTTTTTAAAATATTAAAAGTTTGGGCACTAGCTCCTTTGTACTAGCCCCTCTCCCCAAGTGACCTCGATCTATGAACCAGGGATTAACCTCCTAGGAAATTCAGACTTCAGATCTCAGTTGATTTAGCAGAAACCGAAACACTATTCCCCGAATTGTTGAACTGTGAACTCTCCCGAACAGATCTACGATCCTCATTCCTCCCTCATCCAACGATTATGATCTGTTCAGGCTTCGACATATAGGGATTCTAAATGCCTCAACCCTCCTTATCCCCAAAGTATTATGTACCCAGAACCTTAGATCAAGCACCACGTGCCCACCCAAATCAACGCTCAAGTCCACTTTGGGACCTCAACGTTCGGGAGCTTCAGACATTCCAATAGCCTTTTCTAACGGAGTGTCAAACCTCCATAATAAATATCCATGCTCCATGTGTCCTGTCCAACTAGGAAGCTAAGATGGATTTCAACACCTCGACCTTCGAGCATTTTTGGATGTTCTATCCCTGGTTCCTTTCGAAGAGCTCTTCCTCTGAAACTCGTGGATCTTCACCACGTTCCCTCTCTAGATCCAACAGTCTAGATCTACTCCGCTCTTTGTGACTTTGTGAATATTGTGCCTTGCTTCACACAACTTCTTCTAGATCTTTTCCCTCCTGAACTAGATTATACGCTGCCACGTATCCCCTTCATAGCCAATGGCTAGGATCACTCCATGATTTTGGACTTCGGCGATCCCAGTCCTCAATATTTCAAACACTCTGAACCACAAAATGCTGAAATTCTTCATGGCTAACTTCAATTCAGTTTTTCCAGTTCTAATGGTCTGGATTTACTTCGCTTCCTCCTGAAGGGATCTTGGACGATAACTCGTTAAAACTTCAGAGATTATTTCCTTCTGAAGATTTCTTCCTACTATCTCTCTTGAGATTTGTTTCTCGAACCCTTTGACTCCTTAGAGGTCTAATTCGACACTTAGTCGATTTCTGGATTTGTGCACTCCTTGCAACAAATCTTCAGGTTGTTTCATGAGAAAACCCAAGTTATTTCTCTTGATTTTTTCGAGTCAAAGAGTTTGTTTTCACACTCCTTGCATCTGATTTGCACACTCTACATATGAAAGTTCACTCTGTCTCTTCTGAGCTTTTAGTCAAAATACTTTGTTAAACGCACTCCTTGCGTACAATATGCACTCCTTGAATAAGCTCAAGGAAGAGAAAACAATTGAAATGTATTCACCCCTTCAAGAATTTATTCATTTATAGTAAAACTCATGCATTCATGAAAACTCATAAAAACAGAGAATTGTAAACAATAGCAACACCATACATTGGATCAATTTTCCTATGTTATATTCATTCAAATGTAAATGGCTACATCTATGATAAAACAATAACTAAAAATTAAACAACAACTAAATCACAACAATCTCCTACTAATTTGCAACAACCTCATTCGGGCATACACCACCTTTATTTATCCCATAGGGTTCCTAGGGTTCCCTCTGACTTCTCGTCTTCTCGAAGAAGAGAAGATTCCAAAAAAAAAAACTAACTACCCTACAANGAGTCAAAGAGTTTGTTTTCACACTCCTTGCATCTGATTTGCACACTCTACATATGAAAGTTCACTCTGTCTCTTCTGAGCTTTTAGTCAAAATACTTTGTTAAACGCACTCCTTGCGTACAATATGCACTCCTTGAATAAGCTCAAGGAAGAGAAAACAATTGAAATGTATTCACCCCTTCAAGAATTTATTCATTTATAGTAAAACTCATGCATTCATGAAAACTCATAAAAACAGAGAATTGTAAACAATAGCAACACCATACATTGGATCAATTTTCCTATGTTATATTCATTCAAATGTAAATGGCTACATCTATGATAAAACAATAACTAAAAATTAAACAACAACTAAATCACAACAATCTCCTACTAATTTGCAACAACCTCATTCGGGCATACACCACCTTTATTTATCCCATAGGGTTCCTAGGGTTCCCTCTGACTTCTCGTCTTCTCGAAGAAGAGAAGATTCCAAAAAAAAAAACTAACTACCCTACAATTTTTGTTACATTAAAGTACGAGAGTGAAACTCCTAGATCGCATTCATTGTGTTTGCTTCCAATCCATTTTGATCTTCTTCTAATTATTCGTTCAAAAAGATTGACAGGAAACAACAAAGTTTAAGATTCCAAAATAATTCAAAAGGTGCGTTATGACATTGAGTTGTCTCTCCACGTGTGCTTTTCTAATGATGATCCTGCATCAAGAAATCTCGAAGGGTTCAATGATCAATGATCTGCACTCCTTTCCATGATCTACAGTGGATGTCTATTTCAGGACTCTAGGCTTTGGGAGTTTTGAGACTCCAACACAAACTACCTCTTGAACTACCGAACATCGAATTTCTGAAGGACACAGATCAATGGCTTACAATTCACCCCTTTATCTACGACCAAGATCAAATTCGACACTCTAAGACTACAGGCTTCGGAAGTTTCTTGACTCCAACACACACTACCTACCAGATAGTCGAATGTTGAACTGAAATATATGGCTCATACTCCTCCAACAACCAACGAATGTGATTAACTCCAGGATTTGGTATTCAGGGCTTCACTCTCTAGACGACTACCAAACTCTCGAACTATCGAATGAAAAAATGGTGATCTACGACTCTCACTCCTTCTACAACCAACAACTTTGATAAACTTTGAAACTTCGAGCTTCGAGTTTCCTCACTCCAAATCACCACCAAACCCCTGAACTTTTGAACACCAAAATTGAGAAGGGTGGAGATCAATGGCTAAGACTCCCTGGTTGATCAATGGTGGGGATTAACTCTGGTACTTCAGAGCTTCGGGTCTTCGACCACTTCCAACGACTACCTTAGAAATATTGTAGATAGTTGAATGCCAAAAGACTTACCAATCAACAACCTCTAATTTTCTTCCCAATCTATGGTTGTGATCTATTCGAGACTCTGGGCTTTGGGGATTTCTCCTCCTAGAAACACAAGGACCAAAATCTCCTAGAGTGTTGAATATATGAAATGTGAGATCTACGACTCATGTTCCCTGCGCTTAGATCCAACGGATGGGATATGATCTTCTATGTCATGCTCTCTCCTCTTGTTTGGGTTTGATCCAACATCCCATATTTGTTTCAAGAGGAAATCTAATGGCTATTGTGGCTTCTTCTACTCTGCATCTTCTCTTTCCCTCCAACGAAGGAACTTTCTCAAGGTTTCAAAGTCTTCGCATTTGATCTCTCCTTTTCCTGGTCAATTTCTTAGCCTCTTCTTGTGTTCTTCAAAACATTACACCTCTTGAGCTTGGAACTTGTAATAAGTTCTCCTACACACACTTTTTCTTCTCTTACAATCTAGAACTTGGACTGTTCTCACCTTCTACACACCTTGCATACACTCTTCACACACTTGAACTATCTCTTGTTAGATTTCCACTCTTCAACTTCAAAGGGGATCATCCTTTTGTTCCTTCAAAAACTACTTGTGCTGTCATGGCACTCTCGCTCTTTCTCCTTAGCTTTCAAACATAGTCAGAGTGTTATTTTAGCGCCCTCCTAACACTCTGTGCTCTTCCTCCTAATCTTTACCATTTCTTATGTGCCCACTTGGCACACTCCTTCTGAACTCATACTGAGTTCTTACACAGTCATTGAGCTAACTTTTCATACTTCTCAGTAACTCTAGTACGTACTCTTTGCACAGTCTTCGTTTGATATTTTACACTACTGGGAGTGTAGGCGAACTCCTTGTGCTCACTTTGTGCACTCCTTGCACTATCCCTTATGAGCTTATGACTAGTTCTGGTGTGCCCACCTAGCATGCTCCTCACATAACTCATGACTAAGTTCTTGTGCACTTCTTGCGCCGTCTTCTTAGAGTTTTCCAACAACTCTAGTGTGCACTCGTTGCACTAGCCTTGAGAGCCCAAAAAACTAAGAAATTCACAAAGATAGGGAATTCTATCTATTCCTGCAAAGGGGACATAATTCCACTCATGGAATTCATAAACATGCATAGTAAAAATTCAATAAACAATCATAAATACATGACCATTCACTTAGAACACACACATAGAGATTCATATGCATGGAAATCTTCTTTTCTATTAAATCATAATTCTTTTTACAATGTTTACAAGACTAGACTGCAACAGATTCTTAGTTCTTCTCTCCTCTCCATAATTCTCCTCTCTTTTGAGAGCTCTCTCTTTTCATGCATTATTCTTCTTGCACTATTTTCTTATGATGTCAATACATTGGGATTTTTTACAAAAGAGGGGCTTCTCGAGCCTTACTCACTTACTTACATTAAATTACATTTAATTTACAACTATTCCAAATTGGATCTAGATTCATCTACTTGTCATCCATTAAAGGAGAGTTACATGCAGACTGTACAAATATAATGGATCTACTCTCCTCGATCCTTTACAATATCAATTACATTAAATTTTAGATTTAGATTCAAAATGAGAAGGCTAGTGCTTCTTTCTCCTTGGGATCTGCTCCATCCTTATGTGTTATTTCACTGGATGTTTTCGTGCTGCTGATGCTTCTGCATCATACACCTATGTTGAAAAAATCATGAGCTATTTCTCATGGCTCCTTTTCTATTGCAGTTGAGATCCTCCAGGGTCCCAAACTTCACTCTGGAGCTGTACACCTTATCCTCTTCCTTTCTTCTATTGTTGCGAGCTCTCCTCCTGGTTTCCAAATTTTATATTGCAGTGCCCCATTTATCTTTCCACTGCAATATACTCTTGTTAGCCTCCACTTATTGTTGTTTGTCTCCTTTGTTGACTTCAACATTGGTCTCCTTATCTCCTCAATCTCCTTGTCCATCTTTTCTATGGGTTGGATTCTCGCCCGTAGTCTACTCTGTTGTTGCATCTTCTCTTATTCATCAATATCCTACTTGGCTTGTTGGATGACCCTCCTCTAGGTTATTTATCCTTCTCTCGGGGCCTCCAATTCTTCATACATATCAAAGGGCAGATCATCCTGATCTCCCATGCTATCTTCATCTACTGTGTTGGCTTGCCACTCCACTAGAGACTCCAATTCTACAACAATATTACTGAGTTGATTCTAAGCCATCTCCTCTAACGATTTTTGTAATATCCTCAAATTTTAGAAAACTAAATTCTAAGTTGAATTTTGAAATAAATTTCCATTTTTGGAAAATTTGGATTTGGAAATTATTTGCCATATATGGAAAATCGAAATTTTGAATTTTGGATTATGTAATTAATTATTTGATGATTGTTGGGAAAAAAAATGACTTTCCCAACTGTCCTCTTTTATTGGACACATGTATGAGACAAAATTTTATTAAAATTAATGCTTGAAGACATATGGAACATCGAGGTTAAAAATAGTTTACCATGAATCCATGAGTGGGGAACATGTTTGAATTATCTCAGGGATGATTTTTACAGGTGGAAGAAGTTGAATTTAACCACTAGAAACCCCTAAAAATCAAGGATTTGTAAAGATGTGAATTTCTCCAAGGAGGGAAAGGAATGGAAATACCTAGGCACAATAATATAAACAACATATGTGGGAGGTAGGACACTGCTTAGTATGTTGTAGGAATGGAGAATTGTTTGTTGTTATGAGCATTAATAGTGTGAGGAAAATCATTTTCTGATCTGTTGATGGTGACTATAGGTAAGGAGGATAATTCAGTTTTGCCTTATGGACTCATGGTAAGGCTAGGGGGTGATCAGGACAAGTGATTGTGATTGTTTTGTTCTATGGTTGGGTGGAACATGGTTGTTCCATTTGTTTCCAAGCATCATATTTTTCATATATGTATTTTCAGTTGTGTATTTAAATTTAGTACTATGCTAATGATGTTTTAGTATTTATACAGTTGTTCCCATATCTTTGTTATTGCATTTATAAACAAATCTAGTTGAAAGAATTGTATAGCCATATTAGTTGATATGGGTTGTAAAATAGTTGTAGTAGTATGTTATTAACAATGTATTATAGATTCCAATGGAATTGTAGTAGTATGTTATTAACAATGTAAACTCAACAATGTGTTTTGTGAAGTTTAAGTTCTATAATCAATCGAGTGACTGGACGGTTGTGTCAAGTTTTTCAATGGATTGAAATGGTCATCCATGATGAGGTCTTGCATGTAAGAGGGATGCTCAATCTTAAATTTTCAAACACCCAACCTTATCTCAATAGATGGACATGAGAAATAATTTCGATGTATATACTGCATCAATAATTTTGTTCCATATTACTTAGTTAATACTCATCCTAATTTTCCTAATTTTCTTTGGGGATGTGTTCCTACAAAAAAATCATGGCCATGAGAGTTCCATTTGAAGCCAAAATTATTTTACTTAGATACATCACAATAAATTGGATGCATAAAAGAAACAGTTGAATCATTGCAAGCATAACCAACCAATAAGATTGTGAAAATTATTTAATAAAAATCAACTGTACATGCAAGATGTATAGAGACCATAGGCATTACATTTTTGTTCCATACTTTTGACATATTCATAAAAACTTTTTCTAAAGATCATGTTTCATGACAAAATAGAAGCTCCACACCCATACATTAAAGATGATGATTTAAAACTAAAAACTATAAAATAATTTTGAAAAAACTAAGAACCACTCTTGAGAAACCAAAGAACGAAAAAAAGGAGAAAGGTGAAAAAATTTAAATGAAAAAAGGAAAATTAATGAATAAGAATTAAGTACCATGAAAAGAAAAATACGACAAAAAGGTAAGATAACAAATTCAAGAAAATTGTTCCAAAAATCATTTGTATTATGCCCGACACCTTTGTATTGTGAATATAATTGATGACATGTTCCGTATCAAAATAAGGTAATTCATATATGAAATTAATTATTTAAACTTCACACATCATACATATAGGTACATTCTTCAACTGTGTCCATCAATGCCTTCAACTGTCCAAACTTAGTGGTTCAAACAAGGTACCTAGACGAGTTGGAGCATTCTTTTATATTTATATATATATATATATATATAAACTAAAAAATATGTTGAGGTAAGAGTTTCTACTATATTCATTATTTTTGGTGAGGAGGAGGGAGTAGATAAATTCTAGATATTTGGTGACACAACACTGGTAGTTTCATGGATAGAGGGTTCAGTTCAATTTTAAAAATTGTAAAACATGGATTTGTACATATAATTATTGAGGTGTAAGACAATTGCAAATTTGATTAGTGATTGAATACTTCAATGAGACCTAGTAGGCATCTTGTAAAATGAGAACTAATAGGCATCTTGTAAAATGATAAATAGTCAAAATAGTGTTGTAAGAATATTTGATATGTAATTTTCATTCTCTCTTGAATAAAAATAATTCTGGAATAAAAATAATTCTTGAGTTGAAAGCCATATCTTAATCCAGATATGTTTTCTTGCGAGATATTTTCCAAATAGGTGGATATTATTTAGTCCCTATCATCCATCTTCATGAGCCTTGCAATAGAATGAAATTTAGTAGAGCCTTTCAATTCACATCAGTTCCAATATAATATGTTAATAACAATTGATATTCAAGTATGATTAATCTATTGATATTCAAGTACGATTAATATGAAGCTACATTATGAACAAACAAGATTAATACTTACAACAAATGAAAATTCCAAGTATAAAACATAGACAAAGAATTACTATTGACAAATTGGACAATCATACAAATTATATAATTAAATGAGCCTTGAATAAAAAATTACCACAACGACGCTTGGAAGGAAATATGGTTATGTGAAGAATTTCGTAAGGGCTAAGTCTTTATTAAAAGAAAATTAAAATCTAAGTATCGATTTAAATACACAAGAGAGACTTGTAGGCTCGAATAGAGTTATCACATCCAAACTGTCTTAGAATTGCAAATGAGTTAAATTATACAATCAAACCAGTACTGAAAGGGACAAGACGGAAATAGCCACGGGTACCCACAAAGATTGAGTAAGTTTCCTTCTCCATAAGGACTTTCCTTAACCATGATTTACACGCAATAAATGTTGTTTTAAGAATAATTATTTCCCACCTTACCATTTTAATTTATAAAGTAAAAACACAAAATTTATACACAGTAAAAGTAACGAAATTCGAGACGTATTCACTAAGAGTTGAAAACTGTAAATGAATCAAGTCAGGGATGGCTTAAATACTATTGATATTGACTTTCACCCAGGTCCCGAGGGTTTTGGTGCCCCTTACATAGTGACCCCAGACAAAATCCACGGGCCTTTTACCCTGTGTAATTGAAACATCCCGCGAGAATAAAAGATTTCAAAAAGATATCAAAGAGCAGTAGTATTACAAAGAGATGATACACATGTTGGAGTTACTTCACACACACCTAGTATTTATTTTTCCTAAGGTTCTTCCTTGTTTATTAGTCATTATTCAATCTCCTATATTTTAGGAAGAATATTCCTCTAGRGAGATTATTCTCTTTAGTTTGATCAGTTGAGTGGAGTCTATATGMTACATTGGTATTGTCACCATGCAACATTGGGATCACCACCAACTAATGTTCATTTTCCTTGGGATCATCACCAGACTAGCGCATTATCCATGATTCTCTTATCTACTCCTCACTTCACTCTGTTTAAGTCAGTTAACTGAATATTGATAGACTAGTTAACTTAGCTAGGTGGAAATTTACTCCTGCAACTGCCTGAGAGACTAGAATAGGTGGAAGTTTAGTCTCGTAACTTTTGGTGTGTGTCCAAATCACTCTAGACCATGACTATGGCACATTGTCTTCTCCTCTAGTGTGCATTGGTTGAGTTATATAGAGTATATCATGTGTAAATTATTCATTATTCATTACGGTTAATGATAATTCTTCCATTCTTTCTCTCTTGTTTCTTCTTTCTCAATTTCTGTCTACAACTATGTGTGGTATTGTTTAGCTAGATCATGAAGTGGGAGAGATAAATCCTTAATTGGGGTAGTCGCATTGGAAACTGAGTCCTCGGTGGATGGTTCCTTACGAGGCAACATGATTTTCATCCACCAACTAGTGCAGCTTGAAGAGACGTCTCTCAAAAGTTATGTGCACAGTTAAAAATCTATTGGGGGCACAAAAACTCAATAAAGAGATCACATTGAAACACTGAGAATAGGGGACACTAAGAACTCTAAGAAGAGGGTTCAATGATACACAAAGAAAAGGACATGTGGAAAGCCATGAGAAGGGTGCACTAGACCCTATGAAGAGGGCACACTGTAAAATCCCTAAGAATGGTGTATTGAGACCCTATGAAGAGGGTGCACTGGAAACTCCCTAAGAAGGGAGTACAGGAGCACCCTGAGAAGGACGTGTAGAGAAAATCTTAGACACAAACACATAGGAAAAAATAATTGAACCGGTGGATGGATTCTTTTTAATTCTTGATGTCCAACAAAAGTGTTTCAAGATACGGGATCTGATACCAATTGACCTGCAATTTAGATCTGAAAAACACACGGAGAAAACTGACATGCGTAGTGAAGACCAAAAAATGAGATAGCATAGAGAAGAGAAATAGAGTACACATGAAAAATGAGAAAAATAATTAGAATAGAAAACAACGATTACATTATTCAATAAGAGAGTAGTGTCAGTTATTATGCAAGGTGAATTTTTCCTTGGTGTTATTAGCGGTTACAATGGTAGTTTCTACTCCCGAATTAAACTACTAACAATAAATTATGCAACATCGTTGTCAACCTGACTGGCGAGGTATTTTTACAACATAACTGAATGACATTGACTAAATACTAACATTATTATAGAGTTTCCTCCTCAACTAGACTGGCGAGGGTTGTTTCCCAAGAGTTGGTTGACGCTAAATAACACACTAGCATTATGGAGTGTACTCCTTACACTGGAAGTTGTTGAAGCAAACAAGAGCGCCTTTCTCCTCCCGAGTGGCCAAGGAAGGGATGTGCCCTTCTTGGTGGCCCACTAATGTAACATTTTTGCAAGTTTCAAAAGAAGTACTCTGCACCATGGTATTTGAGATCACATTAAAGGAGGAAGATGATTATGTAGCAACCATTTAGGCCCATAATGTAAAAGGAAACTCCATAATGACTGAACATTTCTTTGTAGTTTCTTTTCATAACTATATAAATGAGAGAGGATCATAGGCCTCACCTTCTAGCTGATTTTTCTCTTGTATAGGAATTGTGAGGATATATCTTGTGTTTGTTTTCTTATTCTTCGTTTTCTTATTTTAGTTATTTTCATAAATTAGAGCAATAATATAGTAATAATAAATGTGAGACCTAAGGAAATAAACCTGCATAACAAAATATTTTAGCATAATAAAAAATATGTTGGGATAAACCTTTCTCGACTCCAATGATCCAAGTCGTCCCAAATTTATTAAAGTTGGAGTCAACATTGAAAATAAAAATCCTTCCCAAAAGAGACAAAGAATATTATGAAAACCCCTCAACCACATTGAAGCGAAAGAAACCTCTCATGATGATTATTATTAAGAATATCAATAGATTAATCGTACTTGTTGATATACATGAATTATGTATTAATAAATTTTACTATTATTCAGAATTCAAGAATTTCACTATTAAATTCAACTCTTTAGTGTATTTATCAACCTGAACAATTTATT
>SNQJ01S0108398.1:29175-52232 GCA_010110895.2 Picea sitchensis
ATCCTTCTAGAAGCGGAAGCTTCTATTAGGTCTTCTTACATCCGCCTTATTCTATTTTATTGAAAGGTCTTATTAATATTGACCTTTATTACATCCGAATACATTGATCTACCTATGTGCGGGTTAGGACCTTAACAAAACATGAGTCGTAGATCTCACAGTTCAGATATTCAACACTCTAGGAGATTTTGGTCCTTGTGTTTCTAGGAGGAGAAATCCCCAAAGCCCAGAGTCCCGAATAGATCACAACCATAGATTGGGAAGAAAATCAGAGGTTGTTGATTGGTAAGTCTTTTGGCATTCAATTATCTACAATATTTCTAAGGTAGTCATTGGAAGTGGTCAAAGACTCGAAGCTCTGAAGTACCAGAGTTAATCCCCACCATTGATCAACCAGGGAGTCTTAGCCATTGATCTTCACCCTTCTCAATTTTGGTGTTCAAAAGTTCAAGGGTTTGGTGGTGATTTGGAGTGAGAAAACTCGAAGCTCAAAGTTTCGAAGTTTATCAAAGTTGTTGGTTGTAGAAGGAGTGAGAGTCGTAGATCACCAATTTTTCATTCGATAGTTCGAGAGTTTGGTAGTCGTCTAGAGAGTGAAGCCCTAAATACCAAATCCTGGAGTTAATCACATTCGTTGGTTGTTGGAGGAGTATGAGCCATATACTTCAGTTCAACGTTCGACTATCTGGTAGGTAGTGTGTGCTGGAGTCAAGAAACTTCCGAAGCCTGTAGTCTTAGAGTGTCGAATTTGATCTTGGTCGTAGATAAAGGGGTGAATTGTAAGCCATTGATCTGTGTCCTTCACTAATTCGATGTTCGGTAGTTCGAGAGGTAGTTTGTGTTGGAGTCTCAAAACTCCCAAAGCCTAGAGTCCTGAAATAGACATCCACTGCAGATCATGGAAAGGAATGCAGATCATTGATTATTGAACCCTTCGAGATTTCTTGATGCAGGATCATCGTTAGAAAAGCACACGTGGAGAGACAACTCAACGTCATAACGCACCTTTTGAATTATTTTGGAATTTTAAACTTTGTTGTTTCCTGTCAATATTTTTGAACGAATAATTAGAAGAAGATCAAAATGGATTGGAAGCAAACACAATCAATGTGATCTAGGAGTTTCACTCTCGTACTTTAATGTAACAAAACTTGTAGGGTAGTTAGTTTTTTTTTTTGGAATCTTCTCTTCTTCGAGAAGACGAGAAGTCAGAGGGAACCCTAGGAACCCTATGGGATAAATAAAGGTGGTGTATGCCCGAATGAGGTTGTTGCAAATTAGTAGGAGATTGTTGTGATTTAGTTGTTGTTTAATTTTTAGTTATTGTTTTATCATAGATGTAGCCATTTACATTTGAATGAATATAACATAGGAAAATTGATCCAATGTATGGTGTTGCTATTGTTTACAATTCTCTGTTTTTATGAGTTTTCATGAATGCATGAGTTTTACTATAAATGAATAAATTCTTGAAGGGGTGAATACATTTCAATTGTTTTCTCTTCCTTGAGCTTATTCAAGGAGTGCATATTGTACGCAAGGAGTGCGTTTAACAAAGTATTTTGACTAAAAGCTCAGAAGAGACAGAGTGAACTTTCATATGTAGAGTGTGCAAATCAGATGCAAGGAGTGTGAAAACAAACTCTTTGACTCNTTGTAGGGTAGTTAGTTTTTTTTTTTGGAATCTTCTCTTCTTCGAGAAGACGAGAAGTCAGAGGGAACCCTAGGAACCCTATGGGATAAATAAAGGTGGTGTATGCCCGAATGAGGTTGTTGCAAATTAGTAGGAGATTGTTGTGATTTAGTTGTTGTTTAATTTTTAGTTATTGTTTTATCATAGATGTAGCCATTTACATTTGAATGAATATAACATAGGAAAATTGATCCAATGTATGGTGTTGCTATTGTTTACAATTCTCTGTTTTTATGAGTTTTCATGAATGCATGAGTTTTACTATAAATGAATAAATTCTTGAAGGGGTGAATACATTTCAATTGTTTTCTCTTCCTTGAGCTTATTCAAGGAGTGCATATTGTACGCAAGGAGTGCGTTTAACAAAGTATTTTGACTAAAAGCTCAGAAGAGACAGAGTGAACTTTCATATGTAGAGTGTGCAAATCAGATGCAAGGAGTGTGAAAACAAACTCTTTGACTCAAAAAAATCAAGAGAAATAACTTGGGTTTTCTCATGAAACAACCTGAAGATTTGTTGCAAGGAGTGCACAAATCTAGAAATCGACTAAGTGTCAAATTAGACCTCTAAGGAGTCAAAGGGTTCGAGAAACAAATCTCAAGAGAGATAGTAGGAAGAAATCTTCAGAAGGAAAGAATCTCTGAAGTTTTAACGAGTTATCGTCTAAGATCCCTTCAGGAGGAAGCGAAGTAAATACAGACCATTAGAACTGGAAAAACTGAATCGAAGTTAGCCATGAAGAATTTCAGCATTTTGTGGGTCAGAGTGTTTGAAATATTGAGGACTGGGATCGCCGAAGTCCAAAATCATGGAGTGATCCTAGCCATTGGCTACGAAGGGGATACGTGGCAGCGGATAATCTAGTTCAGGAGGGAAGAGATCTAGAAGAAGTTGTGTGAAGCAAGGCACAATATTCACAAAGTCACAAAGAGTAGAGTAGATCTAGATTGTTGGATCCAGAGAGGGAACATAGTGAAGATCCACGAGTTTCAGAGGAAGAGCCATTCGAAAGGAACCAGGGATAGAACATCCAAAAATGCTCGAAGGCCGAGGTGTTGAAATCCATCTTAGCTGCCTAGTTGGACAGGACACATGGAGCATGGATATTCATTATGGAGGTTTGACACTCCGTTAGAAAAGGCTATTGGAATTTCTGAATCTCTCGAACGTCGGGGTCCCAAAGTGGACTTGAGCGTTGATTTGGGTGGACACATGGTGCTTGATCTAAGGTTCTGGGTACATAATACTTTGGGGATAAGGAGGGTTGAGGCATTTAGAATCCCTAGATGTCGGAGCTTGAACGGATCACAACCGTTGGATGAGGGAGGAACGAGGATCGTAGATCTGTTCGGGAGAGTTCACAGTTCAACAATTCGGGGAATAGTGTTTCGGTTTCTGCTAAATCAACCGAGATATGAAGTCTGAATTTCCTAGGAGGTTAATCCTCGGTTCATAGATAGAGGTCACTTGGGGAGAGGGGCTAGTAGAAAGGAGCTAGCGCCCAGACTTTTAAGATTTTAAAAAGTGCTAAGGAAGTGGTCCCGCGGGTTCCATAAAACCTACACCCAAGGAGGAAAAGGGGGCTTGTGAAATTTTTCCCAGGGCTATTTAAGGTCCGAAAGAGCTAACCCAACTCAAGTAATTAAGATCCTTGACCAGGAAGTCGTGAAACCCTTAGGAGAGAAGGAGGGTCTGCATCAAGTGGTATCAAATCCTGAAATTGTTTTCAGGTAACGAAAGAGATCTCAAAGTTGTACTCTGTGTGTGAGAAACATTCATCACAATGACACCAAGGAGATGTGTGGAGCCACCTATATCCAATCACATTTTCGAAAGAGAAATGAGAGATATTTGTACAAGATTAGAGTTGATGGAAGAAGTGCAGAGGAGAGCACCTGATTCTGGAGACATTAGCGATGCAGAAAGAGAGGAAATAGAAATTAAAGAAAATGCAGGGGAAAATGTTGTCGAGGAACACTTGTTGAGAGAAGTTGTTAAATTGGGAGCTAGAGTAAAGATAGACATCCCAATGTATGAAGGAAATTTGGATGTTGAAGAGTTGTTGGATTGGATAAGATCCATGGAAAAATATTTCGACTATGAAGATGTCGATGAAGAGAAGAAGGTGAGACATCTTCTCACCAGGTTAAAAGGACATGCAACATGGTGGTGGGATGAATTTCAGGTTGAGAGGAGAAGCAAAGGCATGCAAAAGATAAATAATTGGGACAGGATGATCTACCAGAAGGTAGAGGAGAATTTGGCCAGAAAACAGAGTCAATGAATAAGAGGTAGAAGAATAAACAAAGGTAAGGGAGTATACCATGAAAAGGAACATAAAACCAGGAATGAGACTGAGAAACCACACAGTCACTCAGAAAGTTGAGGAGGTTTGTGAGGGAGACAAAGTGGTTGAAGAAATTCTTCTAGAGGAAGAAGAAGAAAGAGAGGAGGAGAAGTAAGGTGTTATGCCTGTGGAAAGACATGACACATGTCTTGGGAATGTTCAGAGAAAAAGAAAGAAGGAGGAGGTGAAGCTCACATTTCAGAAGCACAGAAAAGGAATATTGAAGAAGAAGGTGCAGAGGATGGAAAATACCTGATGTTGAGGAAGGTTCTCTTAAAACCAGAGCCAGAAATTGAAAATCTAGTGGACAGGGACAATTTATTCAGGACAACTTGCAATGCTAAAGACATAGTATGCAAGGTGATAATTGACATTGGGAGCACTAATAACTTAGTATCCACTAAGATAGTGGAGAAATTGGAGCTAGAGACAACTGCACACCCAAGTCCATATAAGGTCTCATGGTTGCAAAAAGGACATCAGGTAATGGTAACTAAACAATGCCTTGTTGAATTTAAAATAGATGGATATAGAGATGAGATTATGTGTGATGTAATTCCCATGTATGTATGTCATGTTTTGTTTGGAAGACCATGGCAGTTTGATAGGAATGTCATTCATGATGGGGGAAGAAATAATTACACTTTGGAAAAGTATGGTAGAACACACATGTTGTTGCCAATATAAGAGAAGGAAGTAAAGGAATACGCCAACACAAGCATACTTCTCATGATTGGGAAGGAACTCCTAAGTGAAGTCAAGAAGAAAAAAGAGATGCAGTTTGTTGTTTTCAGGAAACCCATAGTTCTCCTTACAAGTACTTCGATGGATGATTTTCCTGAAGAAGTTCAAGAGTTGATGGAGAATTTTGTTGACATAGTAGTGGATGAGTTACCTAACTGATTTCCACCCATCATAAGTATCATCCATCATATTTATTTGATTACAAGAGAAAGTCTGCCAAACAAAGTAGCATACAGATTGACACCTCAAGAGAATGAGGAGGTAAGGAAAGAAGTCCATGATTTATTAGACAAGGGTTTGGTCAGAGAAATCTTGAGTCCATGGGAAGTACCAACTATGTTGAGTCCAAAGAAGGATGGAGGATGGAGAATGTGTATAGACTCGAGATCCATAAACAAGATCACCATCAGGTATATATTTCCTTTGCCAAGAATGGATGAATTAATGGATTGTTTAAGTGGAGAAAATTTATTTTCTAAGATAGATTTGAAAAGTGGATATCACCAGATAAGGATCAGAGAAGGTGATGAGTGGAAATAGCCTTCAAGACAAATGAAGGGTTGTATGAGTGGTTGGTTATGTTGTTTGTCTTAACAAATGCCCCAAGTAATTTTATGAGGTTGATGAATGAAATACTGAAAGATTTTGTTGGTAAGTTTGTGGTTGTATATCTGGATGATATATTGGTCTTTAGCAAGACTGAAGAGGATAATTTGAGACATCTGACATTAGTGATGAGGATACTGCAATAGGAGAAACTATTGAAAAATCTGAAGAAGTCCTATTTTATGAAGACATAACTCATTTATTTGGGTTTTGTGAACTCTTCAAATGAATTGAAGATGGATCCAGAGAAGGTGAAAGCAATCAAATAATGGCCATCACCAAGGAGTATATTTGAGGTGAGAAGATTCCATGGATTAGCAAGTTTCTATAGGAAGTTCATTAGAAATTTGAGTGGAATTTGTGCACCGATATTGGATACAGTGAAGAAGAGGCAAAAGTCTTTTAAATGGATAGAAGAGGCTGAGAGGAGCTTCAATATATTGAAGGAGAAGATAACATAACAAGCAATTTTGGTCTTACCAAATTTTGGAAAGACATTTCAGGTGAGATGTGATGCAAGTGGAGTTGCAATTGGAGCATTATTGAGCCAAGACAATAAACCAGTTGCATATTTCAGTGAGAAGTTGAATGAGGCCAAAACAAAGTACTGCACATATGATAAATAATTCTATGCAGTAATTCGAGCCATGAAGAAATGGAGGCACTACTTGATTCCAAAAACATTGTTTTGTATAGCGATAATCAGGATTTACAATTCATAACGAGACATGAAAAATTGAGTCATAGTCATGAAAAGTGGATTGAGTTTATGCAGAATTTAACTTTTGTCATAAAACATATTTGTGGAAATGCTAACAAAGTTGATGATGCATTAAGCAGGGGATGTTTGATTCTGCAGGATTTTCAAGTGAAGACCTTAGGGTTTGAACACCTTAAGGAAATGTATAGTGATGATCCAGATTTCAAAGAAGCATATGAAGCATGTGCAAATCCTATGCTGAGAGACAAAAGCCAATGGACAGAGTATATGATTCAAGAGGGATTGTTGTTCAAGGGAAATCAATTGTGCACACAAAAATTCTCAATGAGGGATAACTTTTTGAAGGAAAAACATAGTGGAGGATTGGCTGGACATTTCGGCCATGATAAAACATTTGCACAGTTGAGCAGTTCATATTATTGGCTAGGTATGAGGACAAAAGTGATAAAGTTTGTAAACATATGTAGAATCTGCCAACATGCAAAAGGAAAAGGACAAAACAATGGTTTGTATCAACCACTACCAATACGAAAGAGGCCTTGGGATGCAATAAGCATGGATTTTGTATTGGGACTGCCAAGAAAAAAAAGAGGATGTGATTCCATATTTGTGGTGGTGGATAGATTTTCAAAGATGGAACACTTTATCCCATGAAAGAAGACTAGTGATGCAACACATGTTGCAAATTTATTTTTCAAGGAAGTTGTTCAACTTCATGGATTACCCAAAAGTATTGTCTCAAAGAGAGATACCAAATTCATTGGTCCTCTATGGAGAACACTGTAGAAGAAGTTGGGGACAAATTTCTTGTTCAGCTCAACTTATCACCCTCACACAAATAGACAGACTGAGGTGGTGAAGAAAAGTTTGGGAAACTTATTGAGGAGTTTGGTCACTGAGCATCATAATCAGTGGGATCAGATTCTTCCACAAGCAGAATTTGCATAGAATGACTCACCAAACAGGAGCACTGGAAAGAACCCATTCCAAATAGTGTATGGAATTCACCGAAGAGGAGTATCTGAGTTGAGAGACTTAGAATAGAGTGAGTTCAGAAGTGTTGGAGAAGAATATTTTGTTGGAGAAATGCAGAAGCTCCATAGCCATATCATAGTGAAGTTGCAGAGCTCTAGCCAAGTGTACAAGCGCAGAGTTGATCAACATCACAGAGAGATTCAATTTGAAGTAGGAGATGAGGTTCTAACACATCTCAAGAAAGATAGATTCCCAAGGGGAACATATAACAAGCTGAAGATGAAGAAGATAGGGCCATGTAAGATCTTAAGGAAGTTTGATGCAAATGCGTATGAGATTGAGCTACCATATGATGTGGGCATATCACCCATATTCAACATATCATACCTGTATCCTTAGAGGGAAGATGAAGCATAAGAAACAAAAGATCATACAGAGATTCAATGGGAAAAGGAAATGCCTATAACATAAAAGCCAGAGATGGAGAAGCTCATTGATCAAAGAGTTGGCAAGAAGACCAGAAGGAAAACATACTATGAGTATCTGGTAAAGTGGAGGGGACACCCCATAGAGGATTTTTCGTTGGGTAAGCAAAGAAAATGTTCAGATGCATGGAAAGATAGTGCAGGAGCTCATGGACATGAGTCCATGAATTTTTCCCAGAGGAGTATGATGGAGGAGCATTGTCAAAAAAACACACATGGAGAGACAACTCAGCACCATAACACACCTTTTGAATTATTTTGGAATCTTAAACGCTATCATTTCCTATCAATCTTTTTGAATGAATAATTAGAAGAAGATCAAAACAACTTGGAAGAAAACACGATTAGTGAGATCTTGGAGTTTCACTCTCAGACTTTAATGTAACAGAACTTAAGGGATAGTTAGTTTATTTTTTTGGAATCTTCTTTTCTTTGAGAAGACGAGTAGTCGGAGGGAACCCTAGAATCCCTTTTTGATAAATAGAGGTGTTCTATGCCTGAATGAGGCTATTGAAAATTAGTAGGAGATTTTTGTGATTTAGTTGTTGAATTTTAAGTTATTGTTTTATCATAGCTATAGCCATTTACATTTGAATGAATATAAGAGAGGAAAATCGATCCAATGCATGGTGTTTCTACTATTTACAATTCTCTGTTTTTATGAGTTTTCATGAATGCATGAGTTTTAATGTAAATGAATAAATTCATGAAGGGGTGAATAAGTTTCAATTATTTTCTCTTACTTGAGCTTATGCAAGGAGTGCATACTGTATACAAGGAGTGCGTTTAACAGAGTATTTTGACTCAAAGATCATAAGAGATAGCGTGAACTTTCATATGCAGAGTGTGCATATCAAACGCAAGGAGTGTGCAGACAAAGTCTTTGACTCAAAATACTCAGGAGAAATAGCTTGGGTTTTCTCTTGAAATAGCACGATGATTTGTTGCAAGGAGTGCACAGATCCAGAAATCAACTAAGTGTCTAATTATCCCTCTAAGGAGTCAAAGGGTTCGAGAAACAAAGCTCAAGAGAGATAGCGGGAAGAAATAATCAAAGGGAGAGAAGATCTGAAGGTTTAACGAGTTATCAGCCAATATCCCTTCAAGAGGAAGCAGAGTCTATCCAAACCATTAAATTTGAAAAAACTGCATGGAAGTTAGTCGTGAATCATTTCAACATTTCGTGGTTCGGAGTGTTTGAAGTATTGAGGAGGGGGATAACTGAAGTTCGAAATCACGGAGTGATCCTAGCCGTTGGCTGCAAAGGGGATACGTGGCAGTGGATAAGATAGTTTAGGAGGGAAGAGATTCGATATAACTTGTGTGAAGCAAGGCACAATCTCTGCGAAGTCATGGAGAGTGGAGTAGATCTAGACCATTGGATCGAGAGAGGGCATGTGGCGAAGATCCACGAGTTTCATAGGAAGAGCCCTTCGAAAGGAATCGGGGATAGAAAATTCGGAAACGCTCGAAGGCCAAGGTGCCGAAATCCATCTTAGCCACCCACTTGAACAAGACACGTGGAGTGTGGAGGTTTGACACTCCTGGAGAAAAGGCTACAGGAACGTGCAAAGCTCCCGAACATCGATGTCCCATAGTGGACTTGAGAGTTGATTTGGGTGGACACGTGGTGGTTCATCTCAGGTTCTTGGTACATAATACTTTGGGGATAAGGAGGGTTGAGGCATTTGGAATCCCTGGAGGTCGGAGCCCAAACGGATCACAACCGTTGGTTAAGGGAGGAACGAGGACCATAGATCTGTCCAGGAGAGTTCAAGGTTCGACGATTCAGGGAATAGTGTTGTGGTTTCTACTAAATCAACTAAGATCCAAAGTCTGAAGAACCTAGGAGGTTAAGCCTTGGGTTATAGCCCGAGGTCACTTGGGGAGAGGGGCTAGCGGAAAGAATCTAGTGCCCAAACTTTTAAGATTTTAGAAAGTGCTAAGGAAGTGGGCCCACGGATTCCATAAGACCTACGCCCAAGGAGGAAAAGGGGGCCTCTAAAATTTTTCCTAGGGTTATTTAAGGTCTGAAAGATCTAACTCAGCTCAAGTGATTAATATCCTTGACCGGGATGTCATGAAACCCTTAAAAGAGAAGGGAGGTCTCCATCAGTTCTCCAGTTCGACATTCACGAGATTTAGAGTGTTTTCTTGGAAAATATTTTGAAGCGTCAATTTCTGGAGTCTCGGAGTCTTGAACTCCTCATAGCACCTTTTAGTTAAGTGCTTGGTTCTAGCCTGTGGTCACGTGAGATTTATATTAGAAGAAAAGTGGCTAGTGCTTGTGGTTTTGACTAAAAGGAAAAAGGGGCTTAGGGAAAGAGCCCGCGGGTTTTGTGTGGACCTTCATAAGGAAAGTAAAGGGGCTTGTGTAAATTGGAGGGGATATTGCAAGGATCCGAGAGCTAATTCAGCTCCTCAGAAGAAGATCCTATACCAGGAGGTCGTGCTAGCCACATAGGGGAGGGGGTTTTCATCATTTTGCGCACCAGTATAACCAATGGTCCCATGTTCATAGAATTAATGATAAATTCCATGATTTGCTATTGTAGTGGTAACTCTTTTTCTAATAATGAAATTCAAAATTACAACTTCCATGACTATTTCCTTGTTTTACTAAGGACCTATCTGTATTTAATTTTACTGGTTTTGCTCAAACTAAATTCTCTTTTCGAGAGTTTATTTACACCAGAGCTTTCATTAGTTGTTAAATTCATTTCCCAATTTATTTAATTTTTGTTCAAGTGAAAATTTTACTTATTTGTGTTAACACGATTTTGGAGATGGAGTTATACTTACTCATTGGTCATTTAGTAGTTAAGTCTCCAACCCTTGGTTTGTACTACTCTGGTACTTATAAAATTTATGACCTTGAATAGCCTCTGGTTTTCTTTTTGTTTACTCATATAATCTTAGGATTCATAAAATATATTTTTGTGATTACTCATTGTTATAACAATTACCCTATCCCACTCTCATTGTTGACTTAAACATCACAGTATCCATCAAATATCATTGATTCAACAAGAGTCTAATATATTTTTACCTGTGACTATTTTTGACAAGTGCCCATCATTTTTCGTTTTTATTTCACACTTACTCATTTGAACTCATGAGAGTTTGTATGCTTAAAAAAAAATGCAGGGTTTAGCTTCAATGTTTTTAGTCATTAACCATTCATATTAGCCATTATTTTATTAACTGAAATCGTATTATTAAGCAATTCTCGACCTTACACATTGGTATCTGCATGCACAGATGTATAGTTATATGTATTTTGATTGGGATTTCTATACATTAGCTTTTTTTTCAGTGTATTTCACAGAGTAGATATAGTACTAAATTTTTATTGGGATTTGTATACATTAGCTTTGATTTTTTTTCTTCTGCTTCATTTTTAACTTGGTAGATATAGTACTAAATTTTTATTTGCATAATCATCCTTTCAGGCTATACCTTTTTATAGGTGACAAGATCCCAGTTCAAACTATATTTCCAGAACTTGACGCGGAAGGAAAAATCATATTGGATCCCGAAGCCATCACTGACACAAGAATTCACTAGTTGAGGAATAGATCCATTTTAGAGTATCTCATTAAATGCAAGAAACTATTGGCTGAAGATTCCACTTGGGAAGATGAGTCTTTTATACAGAAGAATCCAGAGTTACTCAATCATTGCGGACAACACTTGTCTCAAGGGGAGGGTCTTGTTAAGCCCTAAATAGTGGCTCATTACCCCTTAATTGGGGAATATTACATTAGTAATGTTATTTTATTTGTGTTGTCTTTAATCCATTAGTTGTAATTATACCTCCTAGTATCCTATATATACCAAGCATACATTTTCATTTGGAATCATCTTGTAATTGAAAATTTATGTGGGCATAAGGAGGTTTCCCCCTCAAAGAGGTTTATTATTTGAATTTCTCTCTTTTTCAAGGCGTTGAGTACTTATTCTGAGGTTTTTCTATGCATATTGATATTTGGTTCCTAAAAAAATTTTAGTGGGATTAGTGCACCAATGATGGACACGATCAAGAAAGGACATAAATCTTTTCATTGGACAACCAGTTCTGGTTTTGCCATATTTCAGTAAAACATTTCAAGTTAGATGTGACACAAGTTCATTCACGGTTGGAGTAGTCTTAAGTCAAAACAATAGGCCAATTGCATACTTCAGTGAAAAGTTGAACGAGGCGAAGATGAAATATTCCACGTATGATAAAGATTGTTATGCAGTCATACAAGCACTGAAGAAATGGAGGCACTACTTGGTTCCGAAGGAGTTTGTTTTGTATAGTGACAATCATGCCTTATAGTTTATAACCAAATGGGAGAAATTGAATCAAAAACATGCAAAATGGGTTGAATTTATGCAAAACTTTACTTTTGTTATAAAGCACATTTCTAGAACTGCTAACAAGGTTGTTGATGCGTTGAGTAGGAAATTTTTTATTCTAAAGGAGTTTCGTGTGAAGACCTTAGATTTTGATATCCTTAAGGATATGTACCAAGATGATTCAGATTTTTAGGATGCTTACAAAACATGTGAGAATCTTGTTCTGAGAGACATAATCCAATGGATTGAATATTTAATTCAGGATGGACTGATATTCAAGGGAAATCAATTGTGTATCCCGAAGAGTTCTATGAGAGAAATTTTTTTAAATGAAAAACATAGTGGGGGATTGGTTGGACATTTCAGCCATGACAAAACTAAATAGTTTATATTATTGGCTAGGGATGAGGACATATGTCAAGAAATTTTTCAACAGGTGTAGGATTTTCTAGCATGCAAAGGGGAAAAGATAGAATATAGGATTGTATCAACCATTGCTAGTACTAGAGAGGCCATGGGATGTGGTAAGCATGGATTTTGTGTTAAGATTGTTGAGGAAAAAGAGAGTTTTTGATTCCATATTTTTGTTAGTCTACAAATTCTCAAAAATGGCACATTTCATTCCATGTCAAAAAACCAGTGATGCAACACACATTGCAAATATGTTTTTCAAGGAAGTTGTTCAACTTCATGGTCTACCCAAGAGTATTGTTTCAACCAGGGATACCAAGTTTGTTGGTCATTTCTGGAGGACACTATGGAAAATGTTGGGGATAGACTTATCTTTTAACTAATCATATCACCCTCAAATGAATGAATAGACTGAGGTAGTAAATCGAATTCTAGGAGACTTATTGAGGAGTTTAGTAGTTGAACATCATAGTCAATGGGATCATATTCTGTCACAAGCAAAATTTTCATATAACGATTCACCTAACAAGATCAAAGGACAGAGCCCATTCCAGATAATGTATGGAATGCATCCAAGAGGAGTATCTGAGTAGATAGACTTAGAGAAGAGATATTTCAGAAGTGATGGAGCAGAAGATTTTGCAGCAGAGATCCAGGAGCTCCATAGTAAGATTAAAGAGAGGCTACAAAATTCCAATCAGCAATACAACGCAGAGAAGATCAACATAGAAGAGAGCTTCAATTTTAAGTGGGATATTTAGTTTTAGCACACCTAAGAAAATAAAGGTTGCCAAGGGGGACATACAATAAACTGAATATGAAAAAGATAAGGTCGTGTAAGATTTTGCGAAAATTTGAGGTAAATTCTTATGAGATAGAATTGCCAGTTTGGGTGGGCATATCACCCATATTCAATGTAGAAGATATGTATCCTTAAAGAGCATATGAAGCAAGAGGAGAAGACAATCAAAAGGAAATTCAGTGAGTCAAATAGATCCATGTAGCTGAGAATCCACAGATGAAAAAGATCATTGACCAGAGAGTTAGAAAGAAGACCCAGAGGAAAAAATATCTTGAGTATTTGGTAAAGTAGAAAGGACACTTGACTGAGGATGCCAATTGGGAAAGTGAAGAAATTATCCAGAAACATGGACAGACGGTACAGGAACTCATGAACAAGAGTTCATCAATTTTTCAGCCAGAGGAGTATGATGCAGGAGCATCAAAATCAAACGCAAGTGGAGACAGTTAAATATGCACCAATGCACATTTTGAGGACATTTTGAATTTCAAAAGAGGAAACATTAATGTAATATCTGGAAAGGATATTTTTTCTTCTATGGTTTAGAGATTGTAACACAGATCTTGAGTGTTAGCTCTTATCTATCAGTTGTAGGCATTTAATGTAATAAATGTAAAGTAGTTGTAATATTTAATTTGATTCGATAGCTTGAGGTTGTAGGGGGGGGAACTCAAAAAATCTCCCTCATATGTATTGTATTGTAACATTATTCTCATTGTAATATAGAGGAGTTAGAAGCAGTAGAGAAAGAGACCATAGGAGACCAGAGAAGAACATAGATTGTAGAAGTTGTATAAGCAGATAGTTGTTGCTATTGAACCCATGTACAGAAGCATTGGAATTAATATAAGAATGCTTTGATCCAATTTCATGATGTTTTTATGATCACTATTTGCATCTATTGAATGGTATGTTTACATTTTTCTTATATACTATCTTATGCATTTGTTTCAATGTTGTATCTATGATTTCATGTTGAATGTATGAAGTCCGTGAGAGGAAGAGTATGATTTTCAATTGTTTCTCATCCGAAGAATTCTACCGAGGAGTGTAGTGAAAGTCACATGGGAGATGCGTTGACAAGATTAAAGGTTTATCTCAGAAAATCTTAGGAGGGATATACGTTGTTCTTATACTAGTAGAGATGCGAGTATATCATAGAAATTCGTTAAGGTGTACATGAGCCAGGTTGAAGTCTTATACTTTAGCAACCAAAGTGGTTGAAGAACTTATGTCATGAGGAGTTCGCAGAGTTAGGAGACATCAGATAACCAGAGGTTATTTTTGAATGCATACAAGGAGTGTGTTCAAGAATCCATTAGAATCCTTGATTTGCATCAAAGTATAAGCTCATGAGGGATCAATACTTTGAGAAGTTTGAGGGAAATACTAGAGATTGAAGACACCCTACTTGAGAAACCAAGTTCAAGAGGAAAAGAAGTCCAGTTCTTTGGCTGGAAGTCATTGAAATTTTGGATGGAAGGTTGAAATTCTTGGAGGGAGAATCACCAAAATTTCGTGGGCCATTGGATCTAAGCAGTCTATTGAAAGAAGTTAAGGTTGAGTGTATTTCAACACTTGCAAGATCGGGAGGATTAGCAGTCGTTATATCTGAAGGAACGAGAGCCGTTGACTAGGAACTCTGAGATATCAAAATTTCGAAAGTCGGAAGTGTGGAGGAGCTTGAATTCGAGAATCGTGAGTTGCGAAATCCCGACGAAATATGGATCATCGGATCATGGAAGGTTTGGGACCGTTGATCGACAGAAAAGGAACATCGTGATTTAAACTTTTGGCCGAGGAGAAAGTTACGTACAAATCCGATACAAGAAATCTGAGGTGTCGAGAAAGTTGGGCCCCTAGGTCACAACTAGGGGTCACATCGATAAAGTGTCAAAGGGGAGAATTTGGTGGGCCAGATTAGCCTAGATAGGGTTTACTAGGGATTGGAGAGTCGGGGATGCCTTGTAATGGGAGTTCCCAATATCCTGGCAGTGACACACCTTTTGAGTTGAGGTTGTAGTCCACGCCCGGTTAGTCACATGGAGAGAGAGAGAGTTATGCAAGTGCTACGTTTGCACATGTGTAACCGGACAGGGGACAGGTGCAGGGGATGGCTGGAAGTAATTCATGATCCATGACCCAAGGACACCGTGGAATACCAGTAGGAGTGATACATCGAGGTTATGTTCTTCAATGGTTATGTCAGAATATAACATTCATTTTGTCTTACTTTATACTATATATGTTTGATTGTGATATTTCTCAGTAGCTGTTGACATTAATACATTAATCTTGGTTAACTTGTGTCAACTTCCTACATTCATAATAGATTTATGTCACATTTTGTTGTTGATCAAATGTGATGTCACAGTGGGACAATAATAAATGTTTTTTTCATATTGTGACATTGATTGAGGGTTATGTTGGATTGTAACATTCCTTTTGGTTATTTCCACATTACAACATTCATCTTGTCATGTTAACAACTATTTCACATTATGGAATTTATCAAATGTCATGGAAGAATGCGATGTTCATTAAAAAAATTATCGCATTAGCCAAGAGATTTATGAAGTGTTTTTTATCACATTGTAATGTTCATCAATGGTTTTTCCATGTTGTGACATTCTTCAATAGTTATGACCAATTGTAACATTCATTTTTTCTTACTTTATAATATGGATATGTTGATTGTGATGTTCTCAATGGTTATTTTGCATTAAGACAATCGTCTTGGTTGAGTTGTGTCAACTTCCTACATTCATGAATCATGGCTATGTCCACATTTTTTGTCGATCCAAATGTGATGTCTGCAAGTGAAGACATTAATAAATGATTTACTCATATTGCGACATGCATCAAATGTCATGGAAGATTGAGTTTTCATGAACAGGTTTTTTCGCATTGTTATATTTTGAAATGAAGTGTCACATTGTGAGATTCATAAAGGATTTTGTCGCACTGCAACATTCACGATAACAACCATGTTACATTGTTGCATTCATAAAATGTCATGTCACATTGTGATGTTTATTAAGGGTTTTGTCACATTGTAGTGCTAATGAAATAAGATGTCATATTGCGACATTCATTAGAAATTTTGTCACATTGTGACATTGGTAAAGGTTTTGTCAGATTGTAACATACATCGAGGGTCAATTCATTAAGGGTTAATGAAATGTGATGTCACATTGTGACATTCATAAAGGATTTTGTCACATTGCAACATTTACCAAGGGTTAAGTTGGATTTTGCAAGATTCCTTAATGGTTATTCTAGATTGCGGCATTCATCTTATGACATTAACAATCATGTCACATCGTGGCTTATATTAAATGTAATTTCATATTGTGATGTTCCTTAAGGAGGTTTTCCATATTGGCGTGTGAAATGTGATGTCACACATTGTGGCCGATTACATTCATTAAAAGGTTTTGTCACATTTAAATGTTGATAAAGGATTATGTTGGGTTGTGACATTCTTCAATGATTATGTCATATTGTAACTTTCATTTTTTCTTAATTCATGTGAAATTGTTGGGTTGCTTAATGGTTATTTCAGATTGGGACATTCACCTTGCCACATTAATGGGTATGTAACATTGTTGCATTCAACAAATGCCAAGTCACATTGCGATGTTCATTAAAAATTATTTCATTGTGACATTAATCAAATGCGATGTCATATTGTGATTTTTAGTATACTTTTATTAAGTTTTTTGTTGCATTGCAATGTTTTTTAAGGGTTTTGATGGGTTCTCATATTCTTCAATAGTTATGTTAGATTATAACATTCATTTTGACTTACTTTATAATATGGATATATTTGATTGTGATGTTCTTAAGAGTTTTGTAATAGAAAATTTATTATAAAAATCAAATCATTAATTACAAATTATATAAACATTTGTATTACTTAAATCCTTGTAAATATATTTTAAAAATATACACACCATTCAATAGATAAATACCACATCATAAAATACTTAGGTATAATTCTCATCAAAATATTGTTTTTGTTTGTTTATTATTAGTGAATTGAGAACC
The DNA here is from genome assembly GCA_010110895.2 of Picea sitchensis. Classification (NCBI taxonomy): domain Eukaryota; kingdom Viridiplantae; phylum Streptophyta; class Pinopsida; order Pinales; family Pinaceae; genus Picea; species Picea sitchensis. Next base: position 46,355 of record SNQJ01S0108398.1, read on the forward strand.
TATTGGCATACGGGATTAACTTTGTGAAGCGGAAACCCGTGACTTCCGGGGCATCTAAGTCATCAAAACCACCCAAGGGATCCTTAGGCACGAGCCACACTAACCCTTAACAAGGTTGGATTTTTTGTCCCCTTGGTTTTTGAACCGATGACTTTTCAACACATAGTGGCTTAACAACACACTCTATCCTACACCTAAAGGACCTCATCTATTTTATTTTAATTTACATTAAAAAAATATTATTAATATACTTAATATAGTGCTGCAAAACTATAGGTTAGCTTCTATATGTTTATTTTTAAAATTAAAATTATTTAAATGTTGTATATTTTATGTGGAGTTATATATTTTTTAAATGATAAGAATTTAAAGTTGATTGAATTAAAATGGTTGTTTTTTTTGGTAAAAATAAATTTTATATTATTATATTTTTTAAGGTGAAGTTGATTCGATTTAATTAGCTATAGCATTTGTAATTGTAATTGAAGTAAAATTGGTTTAACTTTAATTAATTTAAAATGAATTAATTTTTATTTATAAAATTGTGAAATATAAGTAAATTATAAATTATAAATGTTATATATTAAATTAAATATTGATAAATTTATTTTATTTTTAAAAATAAATATTATAATTTTTATAAAATTATATAGTTCTATTATAAAAAGGTTAAATGTTTTACATTTTTTGTAATTATGTGATTTCGTTAGATAATGTTTGTTGAAATTACAATTTTGTATTGATAATATTTTTTTTAATGAATTGTAATAGATCTTAGTAAAATTGATTTGAGTATAATTAATTTAAAACAATTTTTTTTTTTTTTTTTTTTAATTGTCGAGATGAAAATTGAACATTATCCAATTGTGAAAAACTCCTAACTTTCCACCATTTGATACAACCCCTATAGACCCTATAGACATGAAATATAAAATTAATATATTGAATTAAATGCTAAAAATATTTTATTTTAAATATAAATATTATAATTTTATAAAATTAATTATATATATATATATATATATATATATATATATATATATATATATTATTTTTATTAGTTGTTATTATCTCATCTTTTTCTTTTTATAATGTTTGTTGAGTATAATTTTAAATTAATAATTTCATTATTTTTATCAAAATGAATTTATAACCTTTAATACTTTCTATATCAAAATGGATTCATAACCCTGCAATACCCATATTACTTAATACATCACCCTCCAATAACTATATTACAACTAGATTTTTCTATATTAGTAGTTGACTCCAATAACTATATTACAACTAGATTTTTCTATATTAGTAGTTGACATGTGCAATTCCATCCATATTTAGATTTTAAACAATAAAAAATACCACTTTCCCTTCTCCCTTCTTACTGGAATAGTATGAAGGGAATCATTTTTTAAAACGTTGCCCCAAAAATATATACACATAAGTTAGAATAAGTTATTAAATAGATTTTTGTTTAGAGAATCTATTTTTTCACAACCCCAGATACCACGCTAACCCATTCCTTTTTAAAAATTTCGATCCTAAAACGGTGTAGCAGTGTCCTATTTCTAAACATATCTTATGGGACAAATTAAAAAATAATAATAAGAAATTATAAAAATATTATAATAAAAAACAAATAAAATATTCATCTTAATTTGAAATAAGAAGCAAAAAAAATTAAGTTGAATTAAGAAGCTGCTAAAGAGTAAAATATATTTTCTTAATAAAAAATACTTCAGAAGTGTTCCACATACAAGTTTTGTACATTTTATTATATTCTTTCTTTCACAACCCAAAGTAAACTGGTGGTTACTGTATTAATATTTGGTAGTATGTTGAGTTTATAACTACATAAATTATTTAATATACAGAAAGTGTTATTTATTTTTTCAATTTTAATATAAAAAATAAATAACATGTTATTTATTTTTTCAATTTTAATATAAAAAATAAATAACATGTTGAGTTTATAACTACATAAAGTATTTAGTATATAAAAAGTGTTATTTATTTTTTCGATTTTAATATAAAAAATAAATAACATGTTAAGTTTATAACTACATAAATTATTTAATATATAAAAATTGTTATTTATTTTTTCCATTTTAATATAAAAAATAAATAACACTCTCTCTAGAAAAAGTATCACTTAAATTAAGCTCATAACTTTATTTTGAAAACTCTATGTTTATTAATGTTTAAACATCGACATTACTACCATATTTAATAAACAACGTAGTGACATCACCAAATTCAATGCTGCCCCACACCACTCGAACCTCCATTAATTCAAGCTGCTCCGAAACATCATATCCGTAACCCTATAATGTAATATTATTAATGTCAAATTGTATTATTATATTACACTATAACAACCCTTGATTAACATTGAATGTTATTAATTCTCAATCAAGTTGATTATTTATTAATGGTTTCTGAAATTGTATTTGTATTTTTAAAAATGAGAAGAAGAATCTTTTGCTCATTATATCTATATATTTTATTTGTTGAATATGTATATATTTATATATATATATATATATAAACCTTCTCTTAATGTTTTTAGAAGCACAGAGACAATTCTAAAGAATTATAAGTAATCACTTATCCTCTTAAAATCTGATAAACCAATTAAGTCTTAGTAGACATTAATCATCATCATCATCATCATATATTATATACGTAGATTTTCTATTAATAAACTACTTATAATTTATAAAATTATAATTTAATAATTATATTATTAAAAAATTATTTTATTTAAAAAAAATATCATAAAACTCTATAACAATTTTTTATACAAAAAAATCCACTACATTCATTTTTAAATATTAAATACAAACATTTATAATAACGCTCTCCAATAATAAATTGTATAAATTGAATACTTCAAAACATACCAAATTGATAAAGTAAAACCTAATAAATGTCATCCAAAACTTTAAGCTTTCTATATCGCGCTGTCTATATTAGCTTAGGATATTATATAAACCAGAGCATACCAACCAATATTGAAAATGTGCCAACATGGTGTTCCGCGAGCAGTACTTGGCGAACAGATTTGCTAGCAACATGGTGCCAACATGGTGTTACTGTGGCACCGGCGTTCCCTCGGTCAGATATATCGCGCAAGATGTGATCTGTTAAGTGACGGTGTCGCAGTCAATTGCAGCCCAAGCTGCTTGCTGGAGGAACACTCCCATGCACGCCAAAATGCAAACACTGAAGATCGGGCTACTCATGCTCCATGACTTCTTCTCGGCCATTATGATCAAATAAAGAAAACGGGAGAAGCGAGAATTATATGATATTTTTATGATGAGAACTGGATGATTGCGAAAGGAATTTATGGCGATCTTATTTATAGTGGTCTTGGCAGGAAAATTTATTGTTGCATGTAGCATTTGCGGTGCTTTCGCTTATTTGTTGGCTCACACAGAATCTGCTTGTATGCTAACTACCACCTTCATCGGTAAATTTCGCGTGAATCTGAACGTTTGAATATCAAATTTCCACACAAAAGAAACTTTCAGAAAACGAACATTCTTTGCCATATAGGGTTATAGGCCAGATCCTTGCTTGCCCAGCAGGCTGAAGAGAAATACAATTTGCTCTTAGTGTCCAATGTTGCCAATTTTTAGCCTTAATGTCCAATGTTGCCAATGTTTAGCCAGCAGGGGTGTAGCCTGATTTGCAAGTGTTGTATAAATGGAGGAAATTTGTAAAAATGAAGCCTCAAGTTCTATTCTCACCCTGATTTACTTGTGTTCCATTCTTGCGGGCTGCCTGCCATAACTTTGAGATAAAACAAAACTCCTCTTCACCACTCTATAATTTCAAAATTAAGGGAAATAGATCATATCCTATCCTCCTCATAAAAACAAGTTTGTCCCCAATTGAGAGCATTGCCATGCTTATATACCTAACTTACAAGAACAAGATAAACAACATGGATGACAAGAGGCTTCCAAAATTGCTTATTCTAGCAAAAAACCATCATCAAACCCTCATAGCATAAATATGCTAAATCTTAGCTAAATCATTGTGGAATACAAGAAGCCATCATGAAGAATAACCATAATATTACAAATATTATCACTTCTAAATCTAAGGAGAATATCTGGCATGATAGAAAATTAATGGATAAAAGGAAATTGAGATACCACAAGGAGGTGGTCAACCCTAATTTATAGATCAAAAGTCCTATTAGTTTTGAGAAATGCAAAGAAGAAAATCAACATTGCTAAAATAAGATCATACTCTCATAGTGAAATTGGGGTCTGATAATTGGCAAAACAATGTGGGATGAAAGAATATGTCATCATCTTTGTGACACTATGAAGGTAGAAAATGAAAAACACTTCTTCTTAGATTTCCCTACTTATACCTATATTAGATCCCAATTTAAAATCATTTTCCACAATAGAGACCTTCCTAACATTCTCAGTCATCAAAACTATGGTGATTTTAGAATGCTTTCCTTAATGTTTTTTGAGCATAGAAATACAATTTTAAAGAAATCCAAGTAATATGTTACCTTCTAAAGGTATAGACCAATTGGTCTCAATGGATGTTAATCATTCTCATCATCCTCATATTTATATTTATTTTATTTTTTTATTATATTAAAAAATGTATAAGTGATCATATTTAATTTAAAGTGTAGAAATTTTAAAAATTCTTATTTAAAATATCAAACATAAAATATTTAAAAAAAAAAATCTAGTTTTTAGAAAATTTTGTCTATTTTTATAATAAAATACCTTTATTTAATAGAATTTAGATGGAAAAAAAAAGATGGAAAATGACAAATCTCTTTTTGGTAAAAAACATGGAAAATTAGTCCATAAAATTCTGAGTGATTAAAAGCAACGTTCTCAAAAACATGGAAAAATTAGTCCATAAAATTCTAAGTGATTAAAAATAAAGTTCTCTTATAGACCATTTGAATGAAATTTTAGTGAAGGGCCAAGCTTAATCATATTTAAATCAAGTGTTAAGCACAATTTTTACAACTAGTAATTGAAGAAGACTTGGTCATATAGGGTTGCAAAACTCTATGGGACCTAGTCATGGATATTTTATGAAGAKTATTCATGGGCAGTTAGAAATCAATTCTCAAAAAATATATAAGGATATTGTTAAAATTAATGCAGCTACAAGAGCCATTCTCTGGGAGGATGACAAAGACCTTAGCTGGGATCTAGGGCCCCTAGTACACTACTGGTATTTTTGGTCTGGGACCAAGCAGTTAGAGCCATGGAAAAAGACCCTAGTGAGGGCCCCCAGTCTATGGCTGGGGTTCTTGGTTAGGGACCAAGCAACTTGATGATATAGGTCACTAGATGTGTTCTAGGTCCCCTCGATGTGTTCTAGGGAATCCTTGCTCGATGCTTGGATTGATCCTTGGTTGTGTACCTTGGTGGATAAGACCCTAGTTGTGATCTAGGGCCCCCAGCTATGTTGTGTGATATCCTGGCCTGGGACTAGGCAGTTTCTTGGCTAAGTATAAGCCGAGATGATCTGTGATCTTCTTCTCTCCCAAGATGGTCCATGAGACCTAAGAGAAGTTAAGAAGACAGACATGATCACATAATTTACCTTCATCTTATGTAAGGATGATAAAATATTATAAGTTATATCATGAGACCTTTGTGGACATTCTACCATTAAAGAAGAACCCCCCCTTTGCCCCCTTTGACCTTGTTGTCTTTGTACTCCCTTGTTTTGGTCATGTCCTTATTAATGTTTATGTGGTTTGGTTCTTTGCTAGCAACCTTGACTTGTTGACTATTCTAATTAATATTTTATGATTAAAATATTAATTTTTTAATTTTTTAATTTAGGGTTTTACCTAACCCTAAAGATAGGGTTAATT